>JAVKPL010001314.1:0-16766 GCA_032173675.1 Gastrolobium villosum | reverse complement strand
CCCCACACATCAAACACTTCAACCTCAAGAATAGGATTTAGAGGCATCTCATTCCTTCGTGTGATATTGCCAGTCCTTTGACACCTATCACACTTACTAGCTATTGTATAAGCATCCTTAAAAATGCTTGGCCAATAAAAGCCAGATTCCAACACCTTTGCTGCAGTCCTTACCCCACCATAATGTCCTCCATATGGAGAATTGTGGCAGCTGTGCAGAATTTGGTTTTGCTCCAATTCTGGAACACATTTCCTCAAAACTTGGTCAACACATTTTTTAAATAAATGTGGATCATCCCAAAATAGAATTGCACATCATGGAGAAATTTCTTTCTTTTATGTGTGTTCAAATCATCAGGTATCACACCTGCTGCCAAGTAATTGGCAAAGTCAGCATACCAAGGGGTGTTTGAGCTTAAGGCCAATAAAGACTCATCAGGGAACATGTCCCTGATTGGTGCAGAATCTTGCTCTGTTGTGTTGGACTTTAGCCTAGACAAATGGTCAGCTATTTGATTTTGGGTGCCACTCCTATCTACAATTTTTACTTGGAATTCTTGTAGGAGTAACATCCATCTAATAAGCCTAGGTTTGCTATCCTTCTTTTCCATTAAGTATTTTATGGCAGAGTGGTCAGTGTGGACAATCACCTCTACCCCAAACAAATAGCTCCTGAATTTTTCAAATGCAAATATCACTGCAAGGAGCTCCTTTTCAGTCACGGTATAGTTCAGTTGGGCACCTTGCAAGACCTTGCTTGCATAATAAATGGAATGAAAAATCTTATCCTTCCTCTGCCCTAGCACAGCACCTAGGGCCCAATCACTAGCATCAGTCATCACCTCAAAAGGTAAGGACCAATCAGGTGCCACAATTATAGGGGCAGAAATCAGTTTGGTTTTTAATTCTTCAAAAGCCTTCAAGCAAGGCTCATCAAAATTAAAGGGTTTATTAACCTCCAATAAGCTACTTAAGGGTTTAGCTACCTTAGAGAAATCCTTTATAAATCTTCTATAAAACCCTGCATGGCCTAAGAAGCTTCTTATTCCCTTAACATCTCTAGGTGGAGGCAGCTTTTCAATGAGTGCAATCTTAGCCTTATCCACCTCTAAACCAGATTTTGAAACCTTATGGCCTAGGACTATACCCTCTTGTACCATAAAATGGCATTTCTCCCAATTCAAAACCAAATTAGTCTCCTCACATCTCTGTAAAACTCTAGACAGATTCAGCAAGCATTTTTCAAATGAATTTCCAAATACAGAAAAGTCATCCATGAAGACTTCTACATATTCATCAATCATGTCATTAAAAATTGCAGTCATGCACCTTTGAAAGGTGGCAGGAGCATTGCAAAGTCCAAAAGACATTCTCCTAAATGCAAATGTGCCATATGGACATGTGAATGTTGTTTTATGCTGGTCTTCTGGAGCTAAGGGTATCTGGTTATAACCAGAATACCCATCAAGAAAACAGAAATATTCTTGTCCAGCAAGCTTGTCAAGCATTTGGTCTATGAAGGGTAAGGGGAAATGGTCTTTTTTAGTAGCAGCATTCAATTTCCTAAAGTCCTGACAAATTCTCCAACCAGTTATGGTTCGAGTAGGAATGAGCTCATTTTTGTCATTGAGCACAACTGTGATACCTCCCTTTTTAGGGACACAGTGCAAAGGGCTCACCCAACTACTATCACAAATAGGATAAATCACACCAGCATCCAACCATTTAATTACTTCCTTTTTGACCACTTCTTTCATGGTTGGATTGAGCCTTCTTTGAGGCTCAATAGAACTGGCATTCTCATCTATTAGCCTTATCCTGTGCATACAGAAAGTAGGACTAATTCCTCTAATATCAGCCATGGTCCAACCGATGGCTCTTTTGTGATTTTTTAGTACATTTAAGAGCTGACTGTCCTCATTATTTTTAAGGGCAGCTGCTACAATGACAGGGAGAGTATTGTCTCTTCCTAGAAAAGCATATTTAAGGTGAGTTGGGAGTTCTTTCAACTCCACTTCAGGTGGTTCCACAATGGAAGGTTTAAGGGGTTTGGTGATTCTCTCATGAAGTTCAAGAGACTCAAAATGTTTATCACCAAAGAACTTAGTTGGGTAAGACCTTAATGCACATGCATGATCATGATCAAATGCATTATTTTCATAAAATTCAAAAATGGCAGAATCACAGACAGAGTTATTTATTTCAAAATTTTCTTGAAAATGGGCAGCAACCAAATTATCAATGACAGAAATAGCAGAACAATCATCAACATCATCATCTACATATTTCATGGCCTTAAAAACACTAAAGGTCATAGTGTCATCATTAACCCTCATTGTTAACTCTCCTTTTTTAACATCTATCATTGCACCCCCTGTAGCTAAGAATGGTCTTCCTACTATTATAGGAATATTTTCATCAACTTCACAATCAAGGATTATGAAGTCAGCTGGAAAAATAAATTTGTCCACTTTTACCAAAATATTTTCCACCTTACCTTCAGGGTATACAATGGATCTGTCAGCTAATTGGAGGGTTAATGTTGTGGGTGCAGCTTTTATTCCTAATTGCTTAAAAATAGAAGCAGGCATCAAGTTAATGCTAGAGCCTAAATCACATAAAGCTCTACCAATATACCTATCTCCTATAACACATGGAATAGTGAAAGAACCTGGATCCTCCATTTTAGGAGGCACTTTTGTAGAGACAATGCTGCTGCATTCCTTGGTAAGTGCCACTGTTTCGAACTCTTCTATTCTCCTCTTCCTTGATAGGATGTCCTTCATGAATTTGATGTAGCTTGGCATGTGTTGAAGGGCCTCCACAAAGGGAATGTTTATCTGGAGTTGCTTGAGGATATCTAGGAACCTCTTAAAGTGCTTCTCCTGGTTCTGTTTCTGAAGTCTTTGTGGAAAAGGAATCTGCCTTGCCCTTGATCTTGGTGAATTGCCATCATCTTTTTGCACAGGTATGGCTGGCCCCTTTGATTTGGGTGCTGATTTTTCTGTTCTTCCCAAATCACCATGCTCCTTGTCATTCTCTGGATTGTGCACTTCAATTACATCAGACTCATCCTCTTCCTCAGTTGTTTGAGCAACTTGTCCTGCCATCTTCCTCAAGGTAGAAGGCCGAATAACAGGCTCTGGTTGTTCAACCTCCCTTCCATTTCTCAAGTGGAGAGCTTGACAAAATTCCTTTCCCTCCTTCCTTGGTGCTTCAGTATCACTAGGAAGGGTTCCCACTGGTCTATTGCTAAGGGAAGATGCAATCTGCCCCATTTGTGTCTCTAAGCTCTTCAAGATTGCTCCATGACTTTGAAGCATGGCCTCATGATTTTTCAACATCCGATTTGACCATTGATCATTTGGAGGAGGCTGAGTTTCTGCACTAGATTGCCCTTGCTGATCATGGGGCATTTGTGAGTTGAATCCTGGTGGGAATGGAACTTTTGGTTGATAGGGTTGTTGCCCTCCTTGGAAAGGTTGATTCTGATTTCTATTCCCAACATTTTGGCAAAATTTTGGCCTTGATTTTGGCCAAAATTTCCACCTTGTTGCTGCCATTTTCCTTGGTTAAAATTTCCTCTATTGTTGTACTTTCTGTTGTAGTCACCAACATAGAAGGCTGAAGAGGGGTTACTTGGGCATTCTTCAAGGAAATGGGCATCATGGCAAAGTGAGCAGATTGGTGTGTTGGTTGCAGCCACTTGAGCAGGTGGTTGTTGTTTGGTTTCAGCCATTTGCTTGACTAAAACCTTGACAGTATTATGCAAAGCTGCCATCTCAGCTGCCATGGAAGTGATTTCACTTACTTCATAAAGTCCAGCTGCCTTCTTTTGAGCTTCATCTCTTTGTTCAGGCCATTGGCAGCTGTTTTGGCTTATCCTCTCAAGTGTTTCAAACGCATCTGGATACCTTTTCAACAGAAACATTCCATTGGCTGTAGCATCCAGATGAGTTTTGCCTTGGTGACTCAATCCTCTATAGAAAATCTGAATGGTAGCCCACTTAGGAAGACCATGGGTGGGACACTTTTTCATCAGCCCCTTGAATCTAGTCCAGCTCTCATGGATTGACTCATCAACATATTGTCTAAACCCGGTGATGTCATCCCTCAGATCACACACCTTTGTGGGTGGGAAGAACCGCATAAGGAAGGCTTCTCCAAGCTCCTTCCATGTAGTGATGGACTGTGCAGGCAAATCTTTTACCCATTCTTCTGCTGCTCCAGCTAGAGAGAAAGGAAACAGCCTCATCCTCAAGGCATCTGTAGACACTCCACGAACAGAGAATGTATCAGAAATTTTCATGAATTTCGTGATATGCTTGTGGGGGTCTTCCTTAGGTAATCCATGGTATTGACTCATGGATTGCAGCAGCTGTATCATCCCTGGTTTGAGATCAAAATTTCCCTCCACTCCTGGTTGGACTATACCAGGAATTACTCCATCAAGTGTTGGAATAGCATATTCAGCAATGGGAAGCTCTTCATCCACCACAACTAGAGCATGGTTGGCTTCCCCATTGTTGCTTTCTCCATTAACAGATGATCCATGGTTCGATTCTGCCATCTTCAAGAAGTCAGCAGCAAACTGGTGGCAGTGCTGGTACTGAAATCAAAGTTGAATTCTGCAAGAATCTATCAAGAACTTGAAATTGGAGTCAGTAGATAACAAGGAAAATATGCAAGAAAGAATAAAGAATAAAGAATATATTTATCAAGAATGTTAAAACAGAATCACAAAAAGAAAATAAAATCAAACACCGTTCCCCGGCAACGGCGCCATTTGTTGAGAGGTATATTTTCAAAAGAAAAGAGTTATCGTTCTCAGGGAACAGGTTGAATTATTTTTCTTTCTATTAATCTGAATTAAGAATTCTTTAATTGGAATTTAATTGGTTTATGGTAAAAAGAGAATTTTATTGTATTCTTGTTAAACTATCAAAATATGATCTAGCAGTAAAAAGTATTTATCAATGTAAAAGGGCTTCTGAGTATGTTAAAATCATGGATGACACAAAAATATTGCATTCCTGCAAATTCGTTCAAAGCCACAGCGAGTTTACCTCAATTTCCGAAGTACTACAACTAGTTTAGTTGAAACTTCCCAGAATCAACGTTAACATTCAAGAAGATCTTTTTCCAAAGGATCCTGAACCTTTCTAGAAAATTATCAGAAATCACCCTTGATTATCCCTAATCCAAAGGGTTCAATCGATTCTAAACAGAAACGCATTTCCCAAATTATTTCTGTTGAAAAACTCAAGGTTCATTCCCATGAATCTCTTGAGTTGAAAAATTAAAGAATCAAATGAATAAGAAAACGCAGCAATAACGAAGAACTTTAAGAAATATTCATCCAATCAATCTCACATACCCAGAAAAGAAAAGATCTAAAAACCCATTATCAGAAATACTACAATATCCGAAAAATAAAAAGCAAACATTACCAAGTTCAGAAAGAAACTGATTCTTCAAACATCAAGAACCCTAACTCGATCTACTGTGAACAACTAGAAGAAACGCAGGAACCGACCGCTTCGCATGCAGATCCTCGATCCTCTCCCTTGAAGACGCGTTGTCAAAGCACTCCAAGATCAAGGATGTGGACGAACGATGCTCGCGAACAAGAACCCACACAAGAACAGAGAAGAAAACCCAGAAATGTTTCGTTCAAAGCTAAAGGTAAAACACGAAAGAAAAACTCAGAAAAGACTCTTTCTATTTCTCTAATATCTTTTTCTAATATCTAATGACTAAAAATCTATATCTCTCTCTGATATATCCTTTTTCTTTTTCAAAACCATCAGAAAAGCCTCCTTCCATCACAGCCATCCATTTCTTTTAATCCATCAGTCCAGATTGCTCCCTCCTTTTTCATGTGATCTGAAGATAAAAATAAATAAAATAGGTGAGTAACAAGACAAATATTACCATTTTTACTTCTTACCTTTATTTTTTACATGGGTCTTTACTTAACTCAATTGGGCTTAATTTACCTGCAAAAACACTAATTAACAACCCAAAGACACTTAAATATCATAAAATAATATAATATAATTATATATAATTACGTGCTAACAGTAATGTTATAGAGATTCATTTTGCGTGCCACAATTTTTTTTTGCTGCGCGGGCCCCACGAAATGTTGAGTGTAGGAAAAATTTTCTGATCATGTTAAATGATAGATGATAAACCCAAAAATAATATACTAGGTCAGTCTAAGACCGGGCTTTTGAATTAGAGTCTAAGACCTTTTATTAAAGGACTATACAAGTTTTCAAAACCTCATGCCTTCAAGAGGCGAGCCAAACGTCCCCCTGAACCGTTTAGCACGCATGCTCCTCAGCCTCATCAACCACAGCTTTGGATCCTGGCCCGGGTATCCTTGCCTCTTGTATGATCCGCATGATTTCTTCCACACTTTGTCTTGGTTGGTCTTTCCATGTTTCCTTGTAATCTTTTTGTATATCAGCCTCAAATTTCTGTCTAGGTAGTTTCTTCCAAAGCCAAGGATGCTGTTTTATCTCGTTGACGGTGATTCTCATGGCAGGATTGGCAACAAAAATACGAGAGAGGAGATGCCTACACTCTGCAGAAACACGTATGATGTCCGGTATGGAGTACTGAACACTCATTATTCTCTCAATACTCTTTCTTATATTGTTAGCCTCTCCTGGGTCTGCAAATGGGTATGCTCCAAATAACTTGATATAAAGAGGGAGAGTGACCAAATTGCCACGTTTTGATAAAAAAAATACCAGACTGCCACGCCAATAGTAAATTTTTCCAAAATTCCACGCGGCATAATTTGCTACACAGTGTAGCGAATTATGCATGCAAGTAATTCGCTACACAGTGTGGCGAAATATGCCACGTCAGAACCAAAAATGCCACATGTCAAATTTTGACGTTTTGGCATAATTCGCTACCTTAGCTAGCGAATTTCTGAGAATTTAACACGTCGCATTTTTGGTTCTGACGTGACATATTTTGCTACACTGTGTAGCGAATTACTTGCATGCATAATTCGCTACACTATGTAGCGAATTATGCCGCGTGGCATTTTGGCAAAATTTACGGTTGACATGGCAGTCCGATAAATTTTTTGTCCAAACGTGACAAAATGGTCAATATAAAGAGACACACCACAAGACCAAACATCTGCAAGCTTTCCATCATACTCCTTTCGCAAAAAAACCTATGGAGCAATGTATGCAGGAGTTCCAATTGTTGATTTAGGTCGAGAGTGCAAAAAAGCGGACTTGGAGAAACCAAAGTCACAAATTTTAAGTTGAGGAGCTGGATTTTCGTCCAAGAGAATGTTTTCCAATTTCAAATCTCTATGACAAATTTGCATGGAATGACAGTAGCTAACTCCACATATTAGTTGCCGAAAGAAAAATCTTGCCTCATCTTCACTTATTCCACCAGTAGCATTAATCCTATCAAAGAGTTCACCACCACCAGCATACTCCATGACAATAGCTAAATGAGTAGGGGTCAGAAATACCTCTCTGAACCCGATAATATTTGGATGCCTTAAACATCGGTGGTTAATTATCTCCCTTTGAACCTTCTTATCAATCTTAATTCCCCTTTCTAAGTATTTGACAGCAACAAGCTTCCCTGTCTTCTTGTCTTTGACCAACCTGATTACACCAAAACTACCCGAACCAATATACTTCAATGGCTCATACCGTTCCTCCATATCGACTCTCAAGAAAGCAACAACACCAACTTCCACAGCCACTCCAACGCTAAAGTCACAGACCAAAAGTGTTCAACTCTTTTAGTATTACTAGAAGGAAAAGACACACGATGAGGTTTAGCAAACTCACAAACATCACAATGAAAAGACTCAACCGATTTCGACAAAAACAACGACGGAAATAAAGACTTGAGTAAACTAAACGGAGGATGTCCCAAGGGCTTATGATGAAGCCAAATCAGAGAATCAGCAGTTGACTGGCCATGTGACAGCAAGATGTGATCGGTTACTTTATTTGCGGGAGATTGTGACACCAGATAGTACAACCCACCTTGCTCTTTAGCACTACCAATAGTCTTCCCCGTGGCAAGATCCAGTCATAGTCAAAGCGCTACTATCAGATGGCTTACTTAGAGAATCAAGAATGGCTCGGAGCAGTTCCAACTCATCTGGACGAAATGTAGGTTGGGTTTTATTAGGTGCAGGAGTTATTTCAGAAGAAGTAAGATGCGCTTGACCACGCATCTTTGCCATCTTTTCTAAGACAATTTGCTTTCCATGAAGACGAAAGCATAGATCCTTAATATGACCTGTTCTTTTACACTAAGAACACCATCGATCATCTCTCTTAGGTCTAGAAGATGCACCATCAGAAAAATTTGTAAAAGAACTCCTTCGTGAAGAGGCCACACTGCACAAAAATAGTTAAAAACAAGCTCCAAGAAGCCAAAAAATTCGGAAAAAATACCAAACGACGTCTGATCAAAGAGAAGAGCACAGATCCAGAAAGAGGATGGGGAGAAGATCAGAAAAATTTTTATGACAAGTAGAGGTCTCTGAACGTCCCACCAAACAACAACCAAAAAATTAGATCTGATCAAAGGAGGCTCGTGTGGCCAAAAAGATCCGATTTTTATGACGAGATCAAAGACCCACTGGTTGAAACGTCTGTAGACTGATAGATCTGGAAAAATGGAGTCAAACAGTGGTCCTCTTGGTCCAAAAGGTCCCCGGAAAAATTTTCCGGTGGCGGCTAGTGGCGGCGAGAGGCTAACAAATAGGATTCCGCTCTAAATGCGGTAGTTGCGGAAGAAGAGCCCTCAGGATCGAGAGCTCTGATACAAACTTGAAAAATGTATTTGAAATATTATTGAATTGTGAATAAAACTGTACAAGAGTACTCTATTTATAGAGTACAGAAAGGTCTAATGGGCCAAGCCCAAAAATAATAAAAGTAAAAACTAGAAAAATCTAGATCCTTCTAGAGGATTCTAAATAATTAAAAATAAATAAATAAGAAAAACTAATTTCTAATATTTACAACAAATAAATAAACCCTAATATTTACAATATCTCTTATATGGGATCAATTATGGTTAAATTGTATATGCATCTCCCCATGCATGATGGGTCTCGCACCTACCTCGTAGGCGGTGATTTATAATTTAGCCCGATCATCGATTTCCTTGAGGTATTGGATTAATTTAACTAAGTTTGAAAATGGGAGAGATTATACTTACTACCTCTTTTTCTTACTACTTCTTACTACTAAATCTAAACCATTGATTCCCGCCAATCTAGTGGTTAGAATTTATGGGGTCATATTTATTAATTAATTATTAATTTCCAATAAATTATAACCGTTATATTGACGGAAATCAACAGTTAAGATTTGGTAGTAAGAGGTAGTAAGAAAAATAGATAGTAAGTATAACTTTTCCCTTCAAAATAATATATAATATATTAAATTATCACTTACTTTTTTAAGGTTTTTTTTCTATCTAAGTCCATTGTAAACTTGCTTAAATATTGGGTTAATAATAATATTTTCATTTTACCCTTATAAAAAATAAAAAAAAAACATAGGGAAGAGAAAAAATTAAACCGCAAGGGGGTGTTTTGAACTTTTTCTTTGCAACAATTTTTAAAAAAACTCATATTATAAATAATAAGTTATATCATTGCAAATAAAGGGTGTTATTTTATAAAAAATAAAATAAAGGGTGTTCTAGGGTATTGTGACAACCAAATTAATGTTACTACCAATGTTACGACCACATCTTAACCGTTGATTTCTGCCAATTAACGGTTATCATTTTCCAAATCAAACTCATTAATTAATTATTAATTCACGATAAATGATAACCGTTGATTGACGAAAATTAATGATTAAGATATGGTCGTAACATTGGCAGTAACATTATTTAGTTGTCACAATATCCTATCCCTCTGTTTAATATAATTCACATGTACGTGTCTTTTATGTTTATCGTTTATAAGTATATTTTATATTTGTTGATTATTGTATTTGAATAGATTAGTTTTGTACATGTTTACAATTACTTAAGGAAAAATAAATATTGTCTAAATAATTTTATTTTTTTATTTTAATTTTATCTATTTGTTTTTTGAATAAATTAAAAAATAACATTAAAAATAAAATAATAGAATAGAGCACCCATTAACAAATCTACCAACATTTTAAAAAGAAATTAAGAACTTTGCATTATCTAATCCTAATTTAATTTCATCGCAAAAGTGTAAAAAAAAAATAAATACAATGATATTCATGTCAATTCTTATTTTTTCATAACGAGGCATTAACACTTTCTTCTTGGGCAACAAATTCTAGTGGATGTTAAATAGAACCAATATTATAAAAATCGGACCAATTTACTCGGAAACTGATGAACCGATCATATAATCGGTCCGGTTTTCATATTGAATCAGCTATGTAATGGAGTCGATGGGACCTGGCCAATTTTTATAAAAATTAGTGACCAGGTCGATTCAGCATGTGACCCGGCCCAGTTTATAAAAAATCAAAACTAGTTTTTTTTTTCATCAATTGATACTTCCTTTTTTTTTGAGTCTCACACACAAATGATTTCTTTTCTTTTGAAATATTTGAATTATCTGTTGCTTATTGACTTATATAAGCTATGTATCTACAGTACTAATATTATCTTGATTATGTAATATGCAGGGAATTTTGAGCTGATTTATAGTTAGAGATGTCGTCTACTGAACATGAAGCACGAATATCACAAGTATTATATTCTTTATTGATTTTTGTTGGATGATGATGTATAATTTATTTTTTTTCATATTAAAATATTTTAAATTGATATCATTTTTTTTATAAGTATTTGAGTATATTTATAGTTTTTTAATATAAATTATAGATTTACATATATTTACTGGGTCATGCGGTTGAACTAGTGACTCACTGGTTGAATCAGTGCTCCAGTGACCCCGTACCTCGACCAGGTCAATAACCAGACCAGTTTAATAACATTGAATAGAACTCTCTTTGTTTGTAGCGGTCATCTAGCCCCATTACCTTGTTGAGTTTATATTACACATCAAGATTTTTTTTGATTGTTGTAAGAAAAAAAATTCAAAAACCCTCATATGATTTAATATTTTATTACTTACCCCCTTATGCTTTCTTCTTTTAATCGCTTACCTCTCATGTGTTTTTTTTTTATTGTTCAAAGGGATAAAATAAATAAATTAATCCAATATTTATGGTGTTAGATGTGGACTTGAATGGAAAAAAGATAGATAATTGATAAAAAAAATATATGGGAAGATAAATAATTATGGAGCAAACCACATAGAAAATTTTGAACTTTTCCCTTCAAGATATAATTAGGCGTTAGAATAAATTTTCACACTAAAAGAAATTATGAGACATATAATAAATACATACAAATTAAAAAAAAAATTACTCTCTTCAAAATACCACATTATGCCTTATATATTATAGAAAGATATTTTTGCTTTTACTGCAATTTTTTTCTATACACTCACATTAAAATAAGTGAGTCCCATTATAAAGAGAAGCAAGAGAAAAGATTAAAGGATCTTCTCACTTTTATGTGAGTGTGGTATAATTTTTTTCTCCAACAAAAATAGAAACATTAAACTCATATATAATATTGAAGCCATTAAACATATTTAGCAATTTTAAGATAAAAATATCCCTATCCCCCGGACACTATTGTTGTCGTTGGTTATCCATTCAGAGGAGTTGAATAGTATTTTTACCCGTTTGGTACGCACCAAAGTTATTATTTTTATTTTATTTTTTATAACAAAAGTTATTTGTTGACGGGGGATATTTAGTTCCGCGGATTGGCTCTTGCAAAACAGTTTATATATTTTTGGGGACGGTTATACTTACCACCAGGTAAGTTTACCACCCTTACAACCAATCTCCTAACCGTTAGATTAAAATTAAATCTAATGGCCCATAATTATTCCTTATAATCCTAATTTTTTCTCTCTCAACCCCTCTCTGTCTCTCTCTAGGTTTGGGATCTACACACATCTCTCCCCCTAGGTTTGGGAATCAACTCTCTCAGTCATTTCACAACAAAGTAAAAATCTTAGCAACAAACTAATCGTAAGTAACCATAATTATTTACAGTGCGATGATTATCAAAATTCAGTCAGCAGAAAGCACAAGAACTGATTGATAATCACACATTTGCTTTGCGATAATAATTAATAGAGAGTATGAGGAGGGATATTCTTACTAACAAAATCTTCTATTACCAACTCACTACCTATCTAATCATCATTGGATCATCATTTTCTCTTTTTGTAAAAACTTTTTAGCTTTCTCTCTCTTTGATTCAATGATGATTAGATAGGTAGTAAGTTGGTAGTAGAAAATTTTGGTAGTAAGAATATTCTTCCTCTAGAGAGTATATCAAAACGACCTAGTAATCAACGTATGATTAGGCATTGTTTCTGTTCCTTGTTATTTGTAACAACCCGTTACGTACCGGTATTGTTAACATTGATTATAATATTAATCGCAGTTACAATCACAACACTTCATTTACAAAAATGCGAGTAAATTTTTTTCCTTTTTATTACGCGAGCATTTAGAACAATAAAAAACGTAATAAATAAAAACTGTGACTGTAACTGTAAACTCTTTGCGGAATACTTGTTTAAACTAATTTTATAACTCATTTAACTTATTATAGTCACTAAAGGGTCCCCATAAACCCACTTAGCTAATTTCTCAATTTTACGTTTTCTACCTATCCGAACATGGTTCGGTTAATAATTTTCTGCGGACACACCGCACAAAACCAGTCCTTCTTCTCTTGCTATCTTTTTTTCTTACTTAATTAACTTTCTAAGAAGCTAACACACGAGTTATTTCGATCTCGTTTGCTCCGGGTATCGCCGTTTGAAGGTGGACAAGCAAGGCTGCCAGCCAACCCAAAACAGCTCTAAACATCCCTCACTCCATGAATTACTGCAGTAATTCCACTCATACAATTGCTCTCAAATTTTTATATAACAAACTACACACATCAAGCTTCGATTTGATATATCATACACCTAATTTGACCTACAAACGAAGCAGAAATAAATTTCCCAAAACCAATCAAGTACAGCCCCCAAGTGTAGGGCAAACAGGGCAGTGGCGTTCACAGCCGTCCCAAGGCCAGCGCCCAGCTCAGAAAGATCTCCTATTTTACCACAGTGTAGAGGGCACTACAAGCTTCAAAATGGCGTATGACACGTCCCTAAAGGACTTCTGTGGAGGGAGATATGCTCTCCCAAAATTCGCCTAAAAACTGTCAATTTCTAGAAAATTCGCCACAGTTTCCTTTGCTTTTCCAACATTTCCAAAATTTGTACAAGTGTTCTATGACCTCAAATTGTACCTAATAATCATTGGGTGGCACACACAAGGACCAAGAATACCTTGGGGCTCTTACAACCCATAGTATACAACAATTCCATATCATATAAAGTAGCATACATACATGATCCATAACCCTATATATCTCACATCAAAAAGGTGGCTCTGTGCCATAACTATAACATCCTACATCAACCTACATAAACATAATACATCACAGTGTCACAAATATATACATCTGTGCATAAGCTAGTATAGCCTCTCAAAAAGCCCAGCTAATAACCATGCATCGGCAAAATATCAAATAACCAGATTACAGTGTAACATATAACGATCTCGGCAAGTGTACCGATCGTTCCAAGTAATAAAGTGATAAGTAAGTATCGTCTCCACAGGGATTGATAAACAATTACTACTATAACCAGTCCTCTTAAGTTAGATAAATCGATTGGTTGTTGACAAATAATTGTAATTAAATGACAATAAAAGTGAAAGATTTGTTTTTGTATTTTTCTGAAAAAGACTTAAAATAGATGAAGGAATGTTTTTGTAGAAAAAGTGATGAAGAAGACTGTAGCCAGGGTACATTCACCAATTGTTCCCAATTTTACTTCGGATTGATTCATAAAACCTATTGAAATTAACAACTCAGACAAATTATCATCTTTTAGAAATAATTAGTTAGATCCCAATCCCTTGGCGATCTAACCCTTTACTTCAATTGGAACCCTAATCCCTTAGTAATTCCGCCTGAAAATAAGCATTATGTAGATAAATCCCACGACTGCAATCCATACAAGTCTATCCCTAGAACATGCATGGAGAGTCATCTTTATCTCCTTTCAGGATCAGTATTCCAATATCCCTATTGTGAATCCTGATCCCCAGAATATCATTTCCTATTAGGTTGATCAGATCTAATAGAAATAATATCAATACGCTCAAGATAAAAGATGAAATATATTAATTCAATACATAGAATGATTCAATCCTTGTAACAATTGTTTACAAAGGGATCATGCCCCTGACTACAGAAATAGATCTAGCCAATCAACATCATGATCGCTGATCTGATTTCAACATGAACTGAAAATAGAAGAAGAAGAATACAAGAACGGAATGACGAACACGAAGAACGCCCTCTTCCTTCAGCCGGATCTAGGTCTTGTGGTGTGTTCTGATGTTCTCTTCTTCAAGGGTTGAGTCTCTTTTTATAAGAGACTTTGACCTAAAATGTGAAATTTGAATTTCCATCCTTTCGCGCCTCCCACGCTGATGGCGCGGATCTCGCGCTCTCAGCGCGGGACCTTCTGCCAATTTTCTTCTTCCCACGCTCTGAGCGCCATTCCCGCGCTGTGAGCGTGGGATTTTAGGTCTTCTTTTATGCATTGATTGAGTCACTTTCTTCTTCTTTTCTGCTGTGAGCGTGAAATTACAAGATTGTCCTTCTGACAAAAACGTATAACGGAAACCTTACAATTTATTACATAAACGTTATAACGGAAATATTAAAGTATGAATTTATTACAGAAACGTTTAACGGAAAGATTTAATTAAAATAAATTTGAATTCAAATTTCGAATTTAAAATCTGAATTCAACATTTGCGCGATCCTCTGATGCTGCAAGCGCCATTCCCACGCTCGTAGCGTGGGCCTTTAGTTCCACTTTGTCCTTTTCAGCTCTAATTTGTACATTTCTCCTATGAAATCAACATAAAATCAGTATATAACTTCAGATTAAGATATTTGACAAATTAACAGTGATTTTGCCCTTTTCTTGCATCAGATTAAGTAACATTCTTCCTCTTTTTATCTTACAATTCCTTATATGCTGATCGCATATCAAATAATTCCCAGATTTAAACGTTGCTGTCCCCAGCAATGTAAAAGACTCAGTCCAGGACATATTTAATTAATCCAACATAACATTCCAGAGACACTCTCAGACACAATATGCCATGCATGCCTGACTCAACATCATAAACTCCCAATAATGTCATCAGCTTCTTAGAGATACAAGTCTACATTGGTTACCCCTCACACAGATAAATAATATTCACTCAACACTCAGTGTTTAAGGGTATAATGAGCACTCAATCACTCAAAGCTATAACACTACCATAGGCTTGATCATATTCTGAAAAATTCTTAAAAATGAAGAATCACACACATGCATTAATTGATCAAAAGGACTTCACAGGTTGTAACTTGGCCGGGGTAACAGGGTAGGAATATATGGATAGTAGCTCAAACAACAATGAGATTGAAAACTGATATTATTTCACTTTAACACATTCAATTCAATGATTTTTGCTCCACTAACATTCCCACAGAATTTCGGGAATTAATTCCTTCCAGCCCACCTTTTACTCTTTTCCTTTTTTTTTTTTTTTTTTTTTTTATCCCTTAATCACTTGACCTTTGTGGAGCTTACCTCAATTTCTTTATTTTATTTTCAACACATTCAATGATTCAATCTCAATCAAGGTAAGTCACGAAAAATGGATATAGGCTAAGCCATCAATCAGGCCACAGGTCATTTATCAAGAATTAAGTTCAGGCTCAAAGGGCTAGCAAGGGAAAATCTCATAGAGGTGAGTTATTTTGGCCAATAGCAATTAAGAACAAAATGCCTTTATCATATCAATCAATGCATGCATAATAGAGAAACAAATCAAGTTCTAGAGTA
This sequence comes from Gastrolobium villosum, assembly GCA_032173675.1. Taxonomy (NCBI): domain Eukaryota; kingdom Viridiplantae; phylum Streptophyta; class Magnoliopsida; order Fabales; family Fabaceae; genus Gastrolobium; species Gastrolobium villosum. The sequence continues at coordinate 692 of JAVKPL010001314.1, read as the reverse complement.
TTACAACAGTGAGACCTCTCAACAAAAATTTCAGTGTTTAGGCTCAAAACCTCACAGCTATGGTATCAATGCAGACTCAAGAAAATTGACCTCAGACATTATCAGAATTTCACAATATTAACTCAGACAAACGAGTAATCATGCAATCTAATTATGCCTATGCAATGTTATGCCAGAAAGTCATACAATATATTCCAAGAATTTAATCATGTACATTAACAAGATGAGCACATTTAAACCTGGGATTTGTTCAAAACACACATTTTTTTATTTTTATTTTTTTTTTTTTTATTTTTTTTTATTTTTTTTTAATGGCACACCAAATAACTATAAAAAAATAACTAAGAAAATGAAAAGAGTTAGGATATCTCCCCTGATAGAAGAATTCTCAGCAATAATTAAACCACAAGAAGGAAAACCTGCACAATGGAACAAGCAGTGGCATATAGAAGAGACTATAATGCGCACATTAAAACATCAGAGAAAAATATACTAACTAAAATACAAAACAGAAAAATAAACTAATGTACAAAATCTCCGTCAGCAAGGAGAAAAAGTCAAACCCTCTATGTCATCCCCCTCAGCAGTGTGGGATGACTCAGCAAATGGAGGATCTGGTGGTATTGGCTGCCTTGGTATTTGGAGCCACCATTCCCAGATTTGGCCCAAACCATGGAGCCATGTTAGAAACT
>JAVKPL010001313.1:0-16772 GCA_032173675.1 Gastrolobium villosum | reverse complement strand
TTGTTGCCATAGGCTATCAATGTATCCGGGAGCAAAGCCGGTATCCCAAAAGAAGAGGAAGATTGGGGTAGACAGACGACAGGCTCTAAGCGAACATGTGGACGAGCTCTTGGAGGCCGGATTTATTCGTGAAATACAGTACACTACTTGGCTGTCAAATGTAGTAATGGTCAAAAAAACCAAGCGGAAAATGGAGAATTTGTGTTGATTATACAGACCTAAACAAGGTCTGCCCAAAAGATTCATATCCATTGCCCAATATTGACCAGCTAGTTGACAACTCATCTGGCTTCCAGTTGCTTTCATTTATGGACGCATACTCAGGATATAATCAAATCCACTTATCAAAGAATGATGAACCGAGTCTTCCAGACTCAGATCGGAAGAAATCTGGAGGTCTACATTGACGATATGATCGTCAAGTCGATAAGCACTTCAGCGCACATCGCTGACCTCGGAGATCCAATCTATTTCGTAGGACGGACGTTGCAAGGACCGGAACTCCGATACCAGAAGCTGGAAAAAGTGGCATTTGCTCTACTGACAACGGCAAGAAGGCTCCGACCTTACTTCCAAAGCCACCGAATTATAGTGCGGACAAACCAGCCCATCAGGCATATACTACATAAGCCTGACCTGGCTGGAAGAATGATTAATTGGGCTGTCGAGCTATCCGAGTTCGATTTGACGTACGAACCTCGGCCGGCAATAAAGTCACAGGCACTGGCCGACTTCATCTTGGAGCTCACCCCGGGCAATGAACAAGAGAAGGCGGACGGAGACCTCTGGACAGTTTATGTGGATGGATCTTCAAATTCTAAAGGAAGCGGCGCTGGAGTGATTATTGAAAGCCCGGAAGGAGTATCAATTGAGCACTCGCTCCACCTGGCATTTCCAACCTCAAACAACCAAGCTGAGTATGAGGCGTTTATTGCTGGGATTATGCAAGTGAGAGAGCACGGAGCAAAGAGAGTCAAAATCATGAGCGATTCCCAAGTCGTCACTTCCCAAGTTGAGGGAAAATACCAAGCCAAGGGCCCCCTCATGATGAAGTACCTCCAAAGGGTCAAGGAATTGTTTGCCGAGTTCGACGAGGTAGTGATCCAGTACATCCCTCGAAATGAAAATATTAGGGCCGACATTCTGTCCAAACTGGCAAGCTCGAAAGGATCCGGTAACCACCGCACTGTTATTCAACAAAGCATTTTAGAAGGAATTGTGCCAGAAGAGACTCAAGAGGCAAAAAAGCTTGTTAGGAACTCGGCTTGCTTTACTATAGTAGAGGGTCAACTGTATAAAAAGGGTTTCTATGCACCCATGCTGAAATGCCTTGACAAAAATGAGGTTGAATATGTATTATCCGAGATCCATGAGGGCATCAACGGACATCACATGGGAGGCAAAGCATTGGCTAAGAAGGCGTTAAGAGCAGGATATTACTGGCCGACAATGGCGGCCGACGCCATGGAACATGTTCAACGATGTGAGCAATGTCAGAAGCATGCACTGATAATTCATGCACCCCCAGAGGAATTGCAGACCATCACGGCACCATGGCCATTTTTTAAATGGGGAATGGATCTCTTGGGACCCTTTGCTGCTGCTGAAGGACAACTAAAGTGGCTGATAGTTGCAGTCGATTACTTCACCAAATGGATCGAGGCCGAACCCCTCGCCACCATCACCTCGGCCAGGATACGCCGTTTCTTCGAAAGGAATCTGGTAAGTCGGTTTGGAATCCCTGCAGAAATTGTAACCGACAACGGAACTCAATTCATCGACAAGAAATTCCAAGAGCTCATGGCCGACTTCAAAATTAAACACCGTTTTGCCTCAGTGGAACATCCCCAGACCAACGGACAAGCCGAGTCTGCCAACAAGGTAATAATCAACGGACTCAAGAAAAGGCTTGACGAGGCCAAAGGAAACTGGGTACAGCAGTTACACCTAGTTTTATGGGGATACAGAACAAGCGTTCAATCCGCAACAGAGGAAACCCCCTTCAGGCTAACATACGGTTGTGAAGCAATGATTCCGGTTGAGATCGGAGAACCGTCCTGGAGAAGGGCCCAAAGACTGCAAGGCACTGAGGGCCAAAATGATGAAGCATTGTTGATTGAGCTCGACCTATTGGATGAATGCAGAGAGAACGCCAGATATAAAAATATGATGGCTAAGCGCCTAGTTACGGCTAGGTTTAATAAGAAAGTAAGACCTCGGTCATTTCAGAGTGGCGACCTAGTTCTGAGAAGAGCCGACATCGGTAACAAGAATGCCAAAGATGGAAAGCTCGCAGCAAACTGGGAAGGCCCTTACAGGGTTAAGGATAATCTCGGAAAGGGAGCCTACACTCTGGAAACTTTATCCAAGAAGCCAGTAAAAAGAACTTGGAATGCTGACAAGCTGAAAACCTATTACAGTTAGGTTTAAAGACGTGGTCAAGTGCTAGACTCTAGTCCACATAAATAAGGCGGGCCATGGAGCTCGGGCAGTAGGTAGATTTGATTTCAAAGCAAATAAGCGGGCTGTAAAGCTCGGATTTGTAAACAAATTTTCATTATGAATAAATGAGCAGTTGTTATTAAAACGCTTCCATTTATGATTCCGACATGTCACGATCATTAAAGAAATGAACTTTTGTTGACGAACAAAAAGAAATTAACATTTTTTAGATCGGCCATCAGGGACTCGCAAGTTGTAAAGATAAATAAAGACGAGACCAATGTGGTATAAATTGACAAGCTTGGATCAACCAAAAGTTTGTTTACAATAATAAAAGCCGAGCCGAACACGGCAACAGTTACAAAATATTACAAAAACTAAATTTAAGGGGTCCCAGTTTCGGCCTCCTCCTCGGAACCTGGAGACCCCGAAACAATGACGCCGTCCTTCACTTCATAAGACACGTCCATTCCAGCTTCGATAAGCCCAGGGTTCAGAACTCGGGCCTGAGCAATGGCGTTGTCAAAAGCCTGGACGACCGCGTTAACCACCACGTTCCTAGCCTCCTCAAAATCGGCAGTCTTTTGATCGAGCTGAGTCTGGAGTGCCTGAAGTTGGACATCCTTATCTCCTAGAGACTTGGAAAAGGCTTCTTTCTCGGCGCTCAGCTCACCGACCTTAGCGTTGGCTAATCTCAGATTCTCCCTCGCCATGTCCACCTCCTTCTGCAGCTCTCCAAATTTAACCTCCAGGTCGGACTTAGATTGCTCTAGCTCCACGACCTTAGCAGTAAGGGACGACTTGGCCGCATTAGCCTGGTCCAGATTTTGGAGGAGGTCTTGAAATATTTGGATCAATGAGGTCGTCTTCAAGGCATCCTCCTCCATTCGCTTTAGCATGGCCCTTACAGTAGAAGTCAGGCCAGAATTTAGAAAGAGACTAGGAGGGGGTTTCAAAGCCGCCCTGAGGCGGTCCGAGACACCTGACCTCCATAGCTCCCCCGGCTCTAAACTAAGGAGGGTCCCCTGGGAAGCAGGAACAGCAGCTGGACTTGGTGAAGAGGGGGCAATCTCAATAGGAACCACCTCGTCAGCAGGAGGGTCCTCACCCAAGATAATGTCTACCCGTCGCCGTTTAGAAGCTTCAGGTTCGAGAGAGGCAGCCTCTCGCGACTTGCCCTTACCAGATTTTTTGGGTAGATACTTCTTGTATTCGGCCGACGTCATGCCAACTGAAAATCAGAAAGAGTATTGTCAAGGCATGCAAAAAGATAGTTATCAAACGTAACATAAAACTTGACATACATACCGAACTCATAAAAAGCATCGTCTCCAAACTTATTTACTATCCGACTTAAGTCGATGACGCCATAATCGTCAGTATACTCGACTATAATTCGCACCGCGAACCTCTCGTCTCGGGAAAGCGCGGCTAGGGGGGTGGCGTAATTTTTTGGACGACGTCGGTAATGTTTTCGCGTCCAATACAGCTCGAAGTGGCATAGAAGGTTCCCATCATCCAGCAGTTCCTTGCCAAACCATGGGAGGGAATCAGGGCGAGAAGCCACTTTAAAATAGGCATTCTTGAAGCCTTTGAAGGACTGAGAGTAAGGGATGAAAATTCTCCTACCAGGAGTACCTCGGAAGGTAACCCACCCTTTCCTTTCTTTTAACTCGGCACCACTCCGAGCCGTATAAACATCAAAAAAGAAATAAAAAAGGGAGACTATACAGGGAAGGAAAAGGTAAGAGCACAATTGCTCAAAACCACGGATAAAAGCCCATGAGTTAGGGTGAAGTTGTGAGGGCGCCACTCTAATCCGACGCAGCACAGCCATTTGGAAATTTGTGAACGGAAGCCGAATTCCGACTTTAGTGACCAGATCCCGGTAGACAAAGAAGAAGCAAGGCTCATCCGATATGGGGCCTGCGCATACCGGATAATCACCCGGTGGAAGAAGGTCGACCCCGTCAGGATTCCCAAGAGGAAGCTGGGAGACGTCGGCGGGAGTCATTATAGACCGCATATGAAGGATTTCCAGAAGAACCCATTCATCGACATCAGAATTGTCCATTGTCAGGTCCCTGGAACACGAAGGAGTTGGATCAGAAATATAATCAACCTGACTTGACCCAGAATCATCCAAATCAGATGGTAACGGGCCTGGACTCCAAGAAAAAGGATAGAGTCATCAGAGCTACTAAGGAGATCGACAAAAAGCACCTGACTGGATGCCGAGTCATCAAAATTAGAAGGGACTTCCGACTTGGGAAAACCCAGGTCGGATGAAGAAATGCTGGAAGAACTATTACTCAATTGGAAAGGTGGGATCCGATCTAAAACAGACCCCGAGCCTTGTCCAAACGGTGGAGGAGGAAGAATGAAGGACAAAGGAACTGGCTCAGAAAAGGAACTCGATCTAGAAATTGAAGCTTGAGGAATCGAGGAGGACGCACCTCTAGTAAAAGATGGTTGGGCGTGTTCACCCCTACGTCCCCTCCGACCTCTACCTCTCCTACCACGAGCGCCTCTGGAGGTCTGACGACCTCCTCGGTGACTTCGGAGAAGCTGCTGGAGCCTCTCCTCTTCGGTATACTCTCTGCCATAAAACCAATACTGAACAGATCTTGGCAACCTACCTATCATCTCCTCAGACACCTCTCTATTATCATTTCGGCCACTAGAACTACCAGGAGTGTCCATTACCCACTTGAAGAGTGGGTAAGACAGGAAACACTCCTCACCAACTAGAAAACGAATAACCAGAAAAAAGAGGAAATAGAAGTCTACAAGGAAAAGAGAAAGTTACCTGGTGGAAAACTGAGGAGAAGAAATGACGAATGGTGGACGCTTTGACAATAGGAGAAACACGCAAAAAACCCTATGAGACGCGTAGGAGAGCAGGAAGTAAGAAAGAAATGACATTGGCAAATTGATAGATATATAGAGGAGCTGAAGGAAGTGGAAGTGCAAAGGCCAAAGGATGGTCTTCGAAGCATCTGGGGCATCAGGGGCAAAAGGGGATTTTCGCCGCCCTGCACACCCTGCACGCCCTGCAATTCCTGCATGCATTTAATGATCTCAATCATGGCCTATCCTAGGCTCAGTGTAGTGCTCCCTCCCCAATGCGCAAGACTGCCAGTAAATGGAGTGCACGTGTCCTGTTATAACCGTCACTGCAGGAATAAGACGAAAGGACAGAAAGCTGTAATGAAACGAAAGGTCAGAAAGCTGAAAGGTCATTTCAATAGTTCCGACACTCAAAATCTGCTGACCTCACCAATTCGATCAAAAATCATAACAAGATTCGAATGGAGTCACGACCTCCGACATAGTTGACACACGGGGAATAAATGGCAAGGTCAAGGATGACCAATTAATCCAAAGGTCATCTCGGCATTCCGACTTACGGAATCCCGAGCTGGGGGGCAACTGTTATGGATGAAGCTCTGCAAAAACGCCGCCCTAGAATATCTCGTCAAGAGATACTGCCAAATCTCAACAGCTGAAACAAACTAGTTGAGGCCGACCAAGTCGGACGGAATCTCAACAGTGGGAGCTCAGCAACCAAGCCAGGTATTCCTATAAATAAGAGCTCAGACATCCCAGGTACACACCTCTGAATCGCCTAGCTTACTCCACTCATTGTGCACACACCACCCCTTGGTTGTAAAGCCTATTGCCTGTGCGCAGTGATTGGGACCTCGGCGTATAAGCCTAGTACATCAGGCAATCATCTGGATTATAATTATAGGTGTGGTCTTGGTCCGGAAAAAATAAATTATACTTATTATTTATAATTATATAAAAAATTATAATTTTGTCTGGGTGAGCGCATACCATCCGGTATAGCAATACGGTGAATATATATATATATATTATATGAAGTAGGATCATTTGACACCAGTGTCCAATTCGAAATTCGACACCTTATCTGAGAGCCGTTAGATCAAAATCTTTTTTGATCTAACGGCTCTTAGACGAGATGTGAAAATTCAAATTTAACACTGGTGTTAAATGATCATATATATATATATATATATATATATATATATATATAGGAGAGAGATCATTTGACTTCAGAGTAAGACTTAAAGTCTTACTCCCCATCCTAGCCGTTGATTTCCGTTCATCCAACAGTTATAGTTTAGGAAGTTATATTAATTAATTAATTATTAATTAAATTATAAATGACAATCGTTGATTTCTGTCCATTAACGACTGAGATGGGGAGTAAGACTTAAAAGTCTTACTCTGGAGTCAAAAGATCCCTCCCCATAAATATATATATATATATGGGGCAGGATATTCTTACACCGGTGTAAGAGTTAGAAGTCTTACATTCAATTTTGACCATTGATCCATTTGTATCCAATGGCTCATATTACTAAAAAATTTGATCTTTTGGATATAAATGGAATCAGGGGACAAGATTAAGAATGTAACTTACACTAGTGTAAAATGATCCCAACCTTATATATATATATATATATATATATATATATATATATATATATATATATATATATATATATAAGATAAGATCAACTTATACCAGTGTAAGAATAATAAATCTTATATCAAACCTTACCCATTGATTTCCGTGCATCTAACGGTTGACATCTATTGGGAATTAAAAATTAATTAATGAGTGAGACCTAATAAATCTTATATGTTAGATGCAGTGTTATTAAACCCGACCCAACCCGGCCGGGTCGACCCTGGTTCCAGTAACCCGGTTGAATGATCGGTTTGGGACAGCTTTTGGACCGGACAAGTAACCAACCCCCAACGACCCGCCGGGTTTTTTACCGGGTCCCGTTGACCCTCCGAGTTTTGTGAACCAGTCCGGGTCAGAGTCAAAAAAATAAAAAAATAATAATAATTTTTTTACAAAAACGAAAAAACACACAATAAGTGAAAAAATAAATTTGTTTACGAAATTAGTCCCTAAAGTTTGCTGATATTGATAGTATTAGCTTGGGTTATATGTTGCTACACCATCCAAACAAACAAAATCTTTACATATGCATACACTGATAAGGAAGAAGAGCTACTGTGTTCATTTTTCAAGATTTGATATTTTTTCTGAAATATTTAAATATGCATCCAATGAGTAGGAAAAATTAAAGTTTCTCAAGTTGCATGTAGATGCTGATTCTTCATATTTTTATACATATATATATATATATATATGTATGTATATATATATATATAATATATATCTGGGTCAACCGGTTCGACTAGTGACCCACCGGTCCGACTAGTGACCCAGTACCCCGACCGAGTTGATGCCCGGTCCGGGTTTAACAACGCTTGTTAGATGCAGAAAATTAATTAATAATAAAAGTTGAGGGTCTAATTTTTGATCCAGTGTCGTCGCACTAGGATTAGTATAATTAAGGAATCTTTCCTTAATTTTTCTCTTAGTTGTTTAGCCTTTCTCGGACCTTCTAGAATATGGGTCTTTATATCATGTTCATAACAGTTTCCCTAGCCCGATAGTTTGGATGTCCGGGCTGTCGGGGTGCAATAGTTGTTGTCTCCGTGTCGATGGACTTTTTTTCTTTTTCTGAAAATTTTCCTTTAGGTTGAATCCCTTCTTGGCTTACTTAATTGGATCGGCGATTGCAGTTATTGTCTCCGACTATGTTTAAGATCAAACTTATCGATCTTCGTTGCTGGGATCCAGTCATGTCCTGGTCTGTGTTGGTTGCTTTGGTTTTGGACTAACTAAATGCGTCTAGACTCATCTTTCAAGTCTACAATGCTGGTTTCTCATGTTGATTGAACTTTTCTGACCGGGGTCCCTGATGGTCCTCAAAAGTTGAGGTCCATTAGGTACATATGGTTCCATCAAGCCCAAGTTTTAATTCTGAATTACTCTTTTTAACCTCCTTCTTCCATGAGGAGCAATTGTTTTAAGAAGTAGACCAGAGCAATACGTGAAATAGGAATTAGAGTAGGCTTGGAGAAAATTAACATTATATTTTTCACATATGATTATTGGGTTAATTTGTTTTGATCAGGAAACCTAAGACCTAACAAGAGGAGCTGCGCATTTAGGAAGAAAGAGAGGTGTTGCGCAAATAAAGGGAGCATAAAAGCCTGCTACAGTACAGAAGCAAGAAAAGGAAGCAATCAGCAGCCTCCACGTCAGCATCAGCAGAGAAGGTGGAGGTGTCTCCCTGCTACAGTACAGAAGCAAGAAAAGGAAGCAATCAGGAGCCGCCACATCAGCTATAGCAGAAATAGTGGGCATGTCTCCCTGATCCCAGAATTCTTGCGCACAAAGAGAAACCAAAAGCAAGGGGGACCACTACCATCAAGTGCTGCGTTGGCAAGGAGCAAGGCTGCGATTGGAGAATATTCCTATCAAGTGCTGAGTTGGCAAGGAGCAGAGCTATCATTGGAGAGGATTTAGAGAAAGCATAGCCCTTGATGAAGGGAACAGTGAGGATTAAATGAAGGGGCCTATAAAAGGAACATAGCAAACAACCAAAAACAACAGACATTCTAGGATTGTTTTTATTATTCCTTTTGTTTTTCTTAGAAAAATGCTCACTAGGAGCTAACTTTCTTTAAGTAGGTAAGGGTTCTATAGAAGTAATCCCTTTTGTCTTAGGATAACTTTGTAAGGAACACATATTTTATGAATGAAATCTGAGTTGCTCTTTGGTTAAATTTATTGATTCTGTGAAACCCCTTGGGCTGCAACCTCATCCCGGGACCACTCGGTCGATGAAACACTGACAGGGGCGTGTGGAGCAGTCTCAAGATCTTGGGGTAGTTTAGCCTGAAGAAAGGAGGGAGAAACACCCGGAATGAGGAGCACTGCCATGTGAATCCATGCTCTTTTGAGAAGGCAGCATGGTTTCCCTGTGTGTAACTCTAAGACCTCTGGAGTAAGTTGGGAGCAAGGCCTTGCTCTCTTCTTACCCTAAGGCAAAGTAAAGGAAGGAGCAGATTCCACTTATAAAATATGCTACCAAGCAGGGTTAACCAAAGGGATGAAAATATGGGGCCCGTGAATACCTACTTAACTTTCTTAAAAATCAACCCCACTTCAATCTTTTATTACAACTCTTTCCACAACATTTTACTAGTGATTACATTACTGATTTTACTCTCAACTCACTGATTACTCTTGAACTACTTCAAATTGATGCTTTTACATTCGATGATCATACTAAGTTATCACTGCTCTCATCTGGGTTCAGAACAGTTAACATTGTTTAACTAGCTGACTAGAGATTGCTCTTCGTGAGGCTTGGTCGAGAATAGTTGCTTTTCTGTATTTTATTTTTACAAGTTAAGTTTCCTTGAACGTTTCTTACTTCACAATTGCTCCCTGAGGACGATAAATCTGGGACTAAAACACCCTATATTGCTTGACACGTACGCTTGCGTATAGTCGAAAAGGGTTGCTCTCAGTCAGAGTAAATTGCTCCTGTTGGCAAATCTGACTGTTGCTCTGTGCTCTTGCTCCTATAGTTTTAAATTATTCCCGAGCAGCTCGCGGTTCGACCAAGCAATTGGCGCCGTTGCCGGGGATCATTTGGCAAGAAAGGGCGTTTCAGAGGAATCACTGTTAATATTCTTGAATTTCTTTTTGTTTAACCACTTCCCATTGTATGAGCACAGAACCTACAGAATTTGGACTGGAAATAATAGTTTTTGATCCAGAACCCGAGAGAACCTTCAGAAACAGAAGAAGAGTTCAAAGGTTAAGAAATCATACAATGGCTGAAGTTTTAAATAACGGAGGGAATGGTAACAATGGAAACAATAACAATCATGAAAATGATGAAGGACTGAATGGAGGAAGAGGACCATCATTGAATGATATGGCTGCTCCCTTCAGAAATGGTCCAGAGCGAGGTTATGTTCCTCCTCCGCTGAATGTCCCGAACTTTGAAATCAAGCCTGCAATGTTCCAAATGATCATGAATGCTGGTCAATTCCATGGGTTGCCTATGGAAGACCCCCACAGTCATTTGGACAATTTCACTGAGATAGTTGATAATTTCAGAGTTCATGGTATTCCGGAGGAAAGTATGCGAATGAGGCTTTTCCCATTTTCCTTAGCAGGAAAAGCCAAGGAGTGGAGGAGAACATTGCCCCCAAATTCTATCACTAGTTGGGAACAACTATGTGAGCAGTTTGTTACCCGTTTTTTTTCCCAAGCAAAACAAGCCCAAGTGAGGGCTGATATAGCATCTTTCCAAATGTATGATGGAGAAAGTCTATATGAAGCGTGGGAGCGATTTAAGGAATTAATACGAATATGTCCAAATCATGGAGTTTCTGATTGGGGCATTATTCACACGTTTTATCATGGCTTAACCCCACCATTGAAAGCCACTGTTGATGCGGCTGCAGGGGGAGATCTTTTGGATTTTACTTATCCAGAAACTTACCGGTTATTAGAAAAACTTTCAAAAAAACATGTCCAATGGCCTACGACACGGGACCATGCTCCCAAAAAGGCAGGAGTTCTAGAGCTAAGTTCAACTGATGCTCTTTCAGCTCAGATGGCTTCGCTCCAGAACACTATAAAAAATTGGAAGCCCATGGAACAGAAAGGACCAACCGAGCAACTTCTCTTGACTCAATCAAGACAAAGTTGCTCCGTTTGTGAAGGTCCTCATGAAACTGAAGAATGTAACAATTTGGCTGCTGTGTGTTATGCAGGTGGTTATGACAATAACTACAGGAGCAATGACAACCGGGGATGGAAGAGTCAGAACAATGCTGGAGGTAGTGGAGGAAACTACCAGAATCGACCCCCATATCCCAGGCAGAACCATCAAAACTGGGATAAGGGTGAAGGGAAGTCCCAATCCTTTGAGACTTGTGTCAAGGAATACATGAACCAGAACAGTGCAGCCATGAGAAGCCTGGAGACCCAAATTGGTCAGTTGGCTGGAGCACTCAAACAGAGACAACCAGGGACACTCCCTAGTGACACAGAGAAGCCATCCCAGGAAGATCAGGAGCATTGTAATGCGGTAAGTTTACGAGATGGAAAAATTCTGCCACCTCCGGATTTAGTGGCACGGTCTCATAAACGCCAATCAGCAAGCCAGCCGTTGGAAGAAGGAGTCGAGGGAACCACTGACCCTCAAGTTCAGACAGAACCCAAGGAGAGGGTTCAGAAGGATGAAATCACACCCGAGGCCACAACATCCGGAGTGAATGATGGAGCAAAGAAGGACAAGGAACCAGTTTCGATCCCAACTTATGTCCCACCATGCAAAAGGAGGAGTGAACCCATTGAGCCTCCCTTCCCACAGAGGTTGAAAAAGCAGCATGAAGATAGGCAGTTTAGCAAGTTTTTAGACTTGTTGAAACAGCTTCACATAAATGTCCCTCTGGTGGAGGCTCTGGAACAAATGCCTTCATACGCAAAATTCATGAAGGATGTTTTGTCGAAAAAAAGAAGGATTGAGGAGTTTGAGACTGTAGCCCTCATTGAAGAATCATGCAAGTACCTGACTAAGATTCCTCCCAAACTGAAGGATCCTGGAGTATTTACTATTCCATGTACAGTTGGGAAGAACTATCTTGGTCGAGCACTTTGTGATCTGGGCTCGAGTGTAAATTTAATGCCAGCCTCTATCTTCAAGCAGCTCGACATAGGAGCGGCAAGACCAACCACAGTCACTCTCCAACTTGCAGATCGATCCATAGCTAAGCCAGAAGGAAAAATCGAGAATGTCCTTGTCCAAGTAGATAAATTTATTTTACCAGCGGATTTCATCATATTGGATTTTGAGGCAGACCAAGAAGTTCCAATAATTCTTGGCAGACCATTCCTTGCTACTGGCGATGCTGTCATAAATGTTAAAAAGGGCGAACTTTCTATGAGTGTGAATGGAGAGGAGGTAAACTTCAATGTTATGAAAGCAATGAAGTTTGATGAAGATAACACTGAGGAATGCTCCAGCATTTCAACTCTTGATTTGATCATAAGAGAAGAACAGCAGGAGCATTTGCAGTCAGAGTCAGAAATAGGCATGAAGGACTTTGAAGAATTGGAGGAGTATCTGGTGTCCATCAGTTCTGTACACACTGGAGAGAAGAAGGAAAGGATATTTGAATCCTTGAACCGATCGGAGCAAGAGCAAACACCAAAACTGCCCTCAGTAGAGCAGCTACCCCACTTGGAGCAGATTCCACTTATAAAATATGCTACCAAGCAGGGTTAACCAAAGGGATGAAAATATGGGGCCCGTGAATACCTACTTAACTTTCTTAAAAATCAACCCCACTTCAATCTTTTGTTGCAACTCTTTTTCCGCAACATTTTACTAGTGATTACATTAAACTACTTCAAATTGATGCTTTTACATTCGATGATCATACTAAGTTATCACTGCTCTCATCTGGGTTCAGAATAGTTAACATTGTTTAGCTAGCTGACTAGAGATTGCTCTTCGTGAGGCTTGGTCGAGAATAGTTGCTTTTCTGTATTTTATTTTTACAAGTTAAGTTTCCTTGAACGTTTCTTACTTCACAATTGCTCCCTGAGGACGATAAATCTGGGACTAAAACACCATATATTGCTTGACACGTACGCTTGCGTATAGTCGAAAAGGGTTGCTCTCAGTTAGAGTAAGTTGCTCCTGTTGGCAAATCTGACTGTTGTTCCATGCTCTTGCTCCTATAGTTTTAAATTATTCCCGAGCAGCTCGCGGTTCGACCAAGCAATTGGCGCCGTTGCCGGGGATCATTTGGCAAGAAAGGGCGTTTTAGAGGAAACACTGTTGATATTTTTGAATTTCTTTTTGTTTAACCACTTCCCATTGTATGAGCACATAACCTACAGAACTTGGACTGGAAATAATAGTTTTTGATCTAGAACCCGAGAGAACCTTCAGAAACAGAAGAAGAGTTCAAAGGTTAAGAAATCATAGAATGGCTGAAGTTTTAAATAACGGAGGGAATGGTAACAATGGAAACAATAACAATCATGAAAATGATGAAGGACTGAATGGAGGAAGAGGACCATCATTGAATGATATGGCTGCTCCCTTCAGAAATGGTCTAGAGAGAGGTTATGTTCCTCCTCCGCTGAATGTCCCGAACTTTGAAATCAAGCCTGCAATGTTCCAAATGATCATGAATGCTGGTCAATTCCATGGGTTGCCCATGGAAGACCCCCACAGTCATTTGGACAATTTCACTGAGATAGTTGATAATTTCAGAGTTCATGGTATTCCGGAGGAAAGTATGCGAATGAGGCTTTTCCCATTTTCCTTAGCAGGAAAAGCCAAGGAGTGGAGGAGAACATTGCCCCCAAATTCTATCACTAGTTGGGAACAACTATGTGAGCAGTTTGTTACCCGTTTTTTTCCCAAGCAAAACAAGCCCAAGTGAGGGCTGATATAGCATCTTTCCAAATGTATGATGGAGAAAGTCTATATGAAGTGTGGGAGCGATTTAAGGAATTAATACGAATATGTCCAAATCATGGAGTTTTTGATTGGGGCATTATTCACACGTTTTATCATGGCTTAACCCCACCATTGAAAGCCACTGTTGATGCGGCTGTAGGGGGAGATCTTTTGGATTTTACTTATCCAGAAACTTACCGGTTATTAGAAAAACTTTCAAAAAAACATGTCCAATGGCATACGACACGAGACCATGCTCCCAAAAAGGCAGGAGTTCTAGAGCTAAGTTCAACTGATGCTCTTTCAGCTCAGATGGCTTCGCTCCAGAACACTATAAAAAACTGGAAGCCCATGGAATAGAAAGGACCAACCGAGCAACTTCTCTTGACCCAATCAAGACAAAGTTGCTCCATTTGTGAAGGTCCTCATGAAACTGAAGAATGTAACAATTTGGCTGCTGTGTGTTATGCAGGTGGTTATGACAATAACTACAAGAGCAATGACAACCGGGGATGGAAGAGTCAGAACAATGCTGGAGGTAGTGGAGGAAACTACCAGAATTGACCCCCATATCCCAGGCAGAACCATCAAAACTGGGATAAGGGTGAAGGGAAGTCCCAATCCTTTGAGACTTGTGTCAAGGAATACATGAACCAGAACAGTGCAGCCATGAGAA
This sequence comes from Gastrolobium villosum, assembly GCA_032173675.1. Taxonomy (NCBI): domain Eukaryota; kingdom Viridiplantae; phylum Streptophyta; class Magnoliopsida; order Fabales; family Fabaceae; genus Gastrolobium; species Gastrolobium villosum. The sequence continues at coordinate 2,255 of JAVKPL010001313.1, read as the reverse complement.
GCCTGGAGACCCAAATTGGTCAGTTGGCTGGAGCACTCAAACAGAGACAACCAGGGACACTCCCTAGTGACACAGAGAAGCCATCCCAGGAAGATCAGGAGCATTGTAATGCGGTAAGTTTACGAGATGGAAAAATTCTGCCACCTCCAGATTTAGTGGCACGGTCTCGTAAACGCCAATCAGCAAGCCAGCCGTTGGAAGAAGGAGTCGAGGGAACCACTGACCCTCAAGTTCAGACAGAACCCAAGGAGAGGGTTCAGAAGGATGAAATCACACCCGAGGCCACAACATCCGGAGTGAATGATGGAGCAAAGAAGGACAAGGAACCAGTTTCGATCCCAACTTATGTCCCACCATGCAAAAGGAGGAGTGAACCCATTGAGCCTCCCTTCCCACAGAGGTTGAAAAAGCAGCATGAAGATAGGCAGTTTAGCAAGTTTTTAGACTTGTTGAAACAGCTTCACATAAATGTCCCTCTGGTGGAGGCTCTGGAACAAATGCCTTCATACGCAAAATTCATGAAGGATGTTTTGTCAAAAAAAAAAAGAAGGATTGAGGAGTTTGAGACTGTAGCCCTCACTGAAGAATCATGCAAGTACCTGACTAAGATTCCTCCCAAACTGAAGGATCCTGGAGTATTTACTATTCCATGTACAGTTGGGAAGAACTATCTTGGTCGAGCACTTTATGATATGGGCTCGAGTGTAAATTTAATGCCAGCCTCTATCTTCAAGCAGCTCGACATAGGAGCGGCAAGACCAACCACAGTCACTCTCCAACTTGCAGATCGATCCATAGCTAAGCCAGAAGGAAAAATCGAGAATGTCCTTGTCCAAGTAGATAAATTTATTCTACCAGCGGATTTCATCATATTGGATTTTGAGGCAGACCAAGAAGTTCCAATAATTCTTGGCAGACCATTCCTTGCTACTGGCGATGCTGTCATAAATGTTAAAAAGGGAAAACTTTCCATGAGTGTGAATGGAGAGGAGGTAAAGTTCAATGTTATGAAAGCAATGAAGTTTGATGAAGATAACACTGAGGAATGCTCCAGCATTTCAACTCTTGATTTGATCATAAGAGAAGAACAGCAGGAGCATTTGCAGTCAGAGTCAGAAATAGGCATGAAGGACTTTGAAGAATTGGAGGAGTATCTGGTGTCCATCAGTTCTGTACACACTGGAGAGAAGAAGGAAAGGATCTTTGAATCCTTGAACCGATCGGAGCAAGAGCAAACACCAAAACTGCCCTCAGTAGAGCAGCCACCCCACTTGGAGCTAAAACCCTTGCCCGAACATCTGAAGTACATTTATTTGGGTAAAGAAGACACTCTCCCTGTGATTATTTCCTCTTTACTAACTCATGAACAGGAACTGCAGCTCACACAGAAGCTCAAAGATTACAGAGGAGCAATCGGCTGGACGATGGCTGACATAAAGGGAATTAGCCCAGCAGTTTGCATGCATAAAATTCTGCTCCAAGATCCTGATAGCTCCTCTGTAGAACATCAAAGGAGACTGAACCCTAATATGAAGGAGGTAGTAAGAAAGGAAATCATCAAATGGCTTGATGCAGGTATAATTTATCCTATCTCTGATAGCAAGTGGGTTGCTCCAGTGCAATGCGTTCCAAAGAAAGGTGGCATTACTGTGATTGAAAATGACAAACATGAGTTAATAGCCACCAAAAAGATAACTGGGTGGAGGATTTGTCAAGATTATAGGAAGCTGAATAATGCAACCCGAAAGGATCATTTCCCTCTTCCTTTTATTGATCAAATGCTTGATCACTTGGCTGGGAAAGAATTCTTCTGTTTTTTAGATGGGTATTCGGGATACAACCAAATCCCGGTTGCTCCAGAAGACCAGCACAAAAATACTTTTACTTGCCTTTTGGAACATTTGCATTCAGAAGAATTCCATTTGGACTGTGTAATGCTCCCGCGACTTTTCAAAGATGCATGTTTGCCTTATTCACTGATTTAGTAGGAGAAGCAGTAGAGATTTTCATGGACGATTTTTCTGTTATTGGCTGCTCTTTTTCTACTTGTCTTAATAACCTTGAACAGGTACTGGAAAGATGTGTCAAGAGCAATCTAGTGCTGATCTGGGAAAAATGCCACTTCATGGTGAGAGAAGGCATTGTGCTAGGACACAAGATCTCAAGCAAAGGCCTCGAAGTGGACAGAGCTAAGGTGGAGGCAATTGAGAAGCTACCTCCCCCAACCACTGTGAAAGGGATCAGAAGCTTCTTAG
>JAVKPL010001312.1:0-166001 GCA_032173675.1 Gastrolobium villosum | reverse complement strand
TATATCATTTGTCAACCAATCTGGATGGCTATGTGTTCTAGTTTTATGATGAACTATGGTGACTACTATGGTGCTAACATAGCTAGCCCCAGCAAAAGAACATGAGAACAAGGCATTACCAACGCTTCTCATATGCTCAGGAAATTGCATATTGAAGAACTCAGTTTGTCCAATCATATTAAATGCCTCGCAAAGACCCATCAGGATTAATTGAGGGGCTAGCCACAGGACTGACATGGGAGCCATGCCCTCTGGATTTGGATTCTTATTTGCTGAATCTCTTCTCACTTTTTCAACCATGGCAGCTGCAACCATGGACAAAATAGAGAACACCATGCCAATTCCAATTCTCTAGAGGTGAGTGATACCTTCTTCATGTTTATTGATTCTTCTTAGTGCTAGTACCAACACTCTGTCATAGAATGGAACCCACAAACCTATGGTGATGAATGATATAATTCCAATTGAACCGGGTGGTATTTGAAATTTGGGTCCAATGTGTCTATCCATTTTATGTGCTTGTGATACGGTTAATGTTCCTTGTTGTGCCATGGAAGTGAGACCAATGATACCAGCAGCCCAGACTGGAAAAATTCTTGCTAAGCATTTAACCTCTTCTACTTGCTGAATGCTAGCAAGTTTCCATTGATTTACTCTGCTCCCATCTGGATTTAGCTCACCTTCCATTACTAGAGGTGCTTTATTCAAGACCCTAAACAATACAAATCAATATATGTAATTAGAACAAGGGGTTAATATTTCTCTAATTTATGGGTGGGATTCTAGGAAAAGAAAAGAAGAGAGAAAAAAATAAAAAAAAAAATTTACTCATTTTTGTGTGAGTGCAGAAACAAAAATCAAACTCTTAAAACTTTTATGAGAAATATTTTTCTCATGTTACATGAGATAAATTGTCTCATGCAACACAAAACAATATGTGGGACCCACTTTTTTTTCGTGTCATCTTTTTAGTATGTCTTATGGAATATGAGAAAAATATTTCCCAACTTTTATATACAATAGTCTTTCTAATTATTGGTCAATGATATAGGACAATGACATAAGAACCCATAGAAATAAATTAAACTCTTGCAAAATTAGTGATATCTTACCCGAATTGGTTGGTGAAAGGTAGTTTTGACAAAACAGCAGTCCTATACAATGGAGGATCATAAAAAATCCCATCTACCTGCTTCTCACTTGGGATCTTAAGTTTTCGCTTTCTATAAGCAGCCACTAGAACTTGTGCAATACCAGAAAAAATGCTTCCTTCTGGCTTCACATATACATAAAACTTTGTTCCTATGAAGAACATGACGATGGAACAAAGCATGCATACAGTTGGTATTGCAAAACCTATCTTCCAGCTAACATTGTCTTGGATATAGACAATCAGTGTTTGAGTGAGACACAATAACACAGTAAATGTAATGTAGTACCAATTAAAGAAGCTCTTGATCCCTTTATTCCCTTCATCTGTAGTGCAATCAAATTGATCAACAGCAAATGGTATACTACATGGCCTTATACCAGCAGAACCTATGCTTAAAAAGACAAGTCCCATAAGCAAAGCACCCAGATGAGATGTGCTAGCTCTAACACATTGATTTAATATTCGTTGCTGTGTAGTACAAGATGAAGGGTGCAACTCTGGCAACCAAGCTGTTAAAGTCACCACGGTCATCCCCTGTCACAACAATTATTCATAAAACACTAAAATATGTATTTATATATACATGTTTGAAAAAATGCAAGCATAACGAAGTGAAAGGCAAAACAAGTGACTAAATAATAAAGCTAGTTTGTGAAGGATTAACATAACTTTGTGAAGGAGTTTTTTTTTTTAAAAAAAAAGAATTGTTTTTTTAACTGAAGTAAACATGCACTATTGCACTTGGTTCTCCATAGCTTTTATGTATCGTCTCTAGACTCCAAAGTCTCAGAAGTTACAACTAAGGAACTCACAATAATCAAGCTAGTTCACTCTATTCTAACAAAGGTTTAAATAAATTTAGAGGGGAGAAATCTATACCAGTAGAGAAAAAAGGAAGCAACAGCTATAGTCCGGAACCGTCCCACATAGGCATCATATATGAAGGCACCAATCAAGGGGAGAAAGTTGGTAATACCAGACCATATGTTGAGAATGTTTGTAGCATAAACTTGGTCCAAACGAAACTCTCTTGTTAAATACACCATAAAGTTTGCAAATAACCCAAATGCTGCCAACCTCTCAAACGTTTCATTTCCTGTAACAGTAGCTCGAAGCAAAGTCAGGGAATCAAATTATTTGTAATTGAGCTTCCTTTGTGAAAGAAAGACACAATTATGGAAGATAATAAAAATAGAGTTAGAATAAAGACAATATAAGACCTAAAATAAAAGGCATGGACTTCCATCCTCCAGGCTTCTTATTAGCTGATTTTGAATAGTTTTTGCTTAGCTTTTCATTGTTTGGTTCCTTTTCTGCTGTTGAACTTGAAGAAAAGCCACTTTTGCAGCATGGAAGTGACCAAGAAGATAACCAAATAGAAGAAAAGCCAGAGAGCTTTTTCTTCTTATTCTCTGCAGCCAACATTTTCTCCCTAGGTAGTTAAAGTATATTGAAACGAATGCTAAAGTATTAGGCGTTGATGAGTTTGAGCTGAGGCCACAAGACACTTATTTATACACGAGCACCATGTACAGGGATTGCGTGCAGCGCCATGTTCAGAGGAAGCATGGGGACCTTCTTTTTTTGCTTTGTTGATTATTTTACATTATTTTAATAGGCAGATTGGACAAGACTACTTGTCTTCTACTTGAATAGGCATAGACTTTCTTTAATTATACGGTTGGAGTGTGTTATTGTATTGGTATTTTAATTGATGCATGATTAAAACAAGAAAAGGAATAACAGATAGGATAGAAAATCTACTTGCCAGATTCTCTCGAGAAAAATGGAAAATTTTGTCCCATTCATAAAGTGAAAATAGATGGTGTTCCATTTCACACTTCACTCTCAGAATTAGACATTCTTAGAATCTTAGGCACTGTGGAATTTCTTATGAAAGAGAAAATGGACAATAAGCTCAAGTCATGGGACCTAAGGGACTAGCGCCACTTTTTCTTTGTTTATTTTTTAAGTTTTATAATTCTCATTTAACATGAGAATTGTAATCTTTCTACACATTCTTCGATTTCCAGGCTGATGTGGGTCCTACACATAATTTTTTCTAACATGTGGGTCCCACATGCTTTTTATCTCTACAACATGAAATTTTTATTCTCATGTTACATGAGAATTATAAAACCCTTATTTTTTTGTTAGATTACTTTCCATCCAAAGAAAGTGGCTGTACCGAATACATGCATTTGGTGTTCTACACTGGTCTGAGTTAGATTATGAATGTTGCACATGAGCTTCACTTCCTTGATATCTGATTTAACAATTAACATCAGATTATTCAATATTAGGTGGGTTGTTTCAAACTTTCATGTAAATGGGTTTTTGTTTCGGGTGGGAATGATTAAGGATGTCTTAGGAGGGGGTGATGTGAATGTGGGACTGTAACAATTATAAAGTTGTTACATTGTTACTGAAGGACATTAATCTCAGCCTTAGGCTCTTAGGATTTGTCCAAATGACCATTTGAATTAAATAATAAGCAGGTTTGTTTACTTATTGTTTTATGATTATTTGATTGTTTGACTAGTTCATGTTAATAACTAACATAAATGAAAAATTGGCATTTGTTTTAGATCAAATAAATTTGGATGATGATGATGAAGATGAGGCACAAGACAACATCATGGAAAGTGCAAATCAAACTGAAGGCAAAGAAGAAGGAGAGCATGAGTTAATTGACATAACTTTGCCTCCTTCGGCATAGTTATATGTTCTTGTGCTAGCAATTTGATGTGTTTGTTTTCTCTTGATAGTGACAAAAGCTATTGTTGTAGACTTGTGATGGATATTAAATGTTTAAGGACACGAAAAATATTATATCTTTGTTGGATCTTTTGGTGGAAAATGTTGTGTGATTTATTGCTTTTCAAATTAGAATATTTGGAATTGGTATCATATTTTACAGGTATATGAGTGTGTTAATAGTTTTTTTTAATAAAAATTACAGATTTGTATATACTTACCGGGTCATGTGGTTGAACCAATGACCCACCGGTTGACCCAGTGACCCGGTACCTCGGCTGGGTCGATGACCGGGCCGAGTTTAATAACATTGGTTTGCACGCTCAAAGTAGAAAGCATAATCCAAACGTAAGTTGTACTATATAAAAAGTTCATCACAAGTGAAGTTTGAAACAATGTTATTAAACCCGGCCCGTTTATTGATCCGGTCGAGGTACTGGGTTACTGGTTCAACCAGTGGATCACTGGTTCAACTGTTGGACAAGTGGCCTCAAACTCAAGAGGGTGGGTGAATTGAGTTTTAAGAATATTTTCACAGAATGCCTCACTTCCTTTGTGGAAATCGATTTTCTTAAGATAAAGTAGTTTGATATAAGCAAAGCTTAGAAAATAGAGATTCACATAAACAAATGGTATGTAAAGAGGAGAAATAAATAAGCTCAAGTAGTCAGAATAATGCTAATATAAAGAGATAGAGAGTTAGAGAGAATGCAAACACTGTATATCCTGGTTCGGTCACCACCACCGTGACCTACGTCCAGCCCGTTCAACTTTCCACTAATTATCAAGCTTCAAGGGTGCTTGAAAAACCACTACAACCTTCAAGAATATTAATTCTTGGAACCTTCACACTTCCACTCACTTACTTAGGTTATGAGCAACCTCTTTCACTAGGGTCTCACTACCCTTTACACAAAAGAATAGATTGAGAGTGTTTAGAAAAAGATTTGTACTCTTGAAGTACAGATTATACAAGTTAAAGCTTATAGGTATTGATCAATGACACAAAATTAAAGCTCAAAGGTGATTTATGATCAAGATGATGAAAAGTAAGCAAATGATATGAAATAAAGCAAGAATAATGATTAGGAAAGGTGTCCCATAAATGTGAATAGTGATCACTATTTATAGAGGCCCCCTATGACCCTTTGAACACTCATTTTCGCAAAACTAGCCGTTTATAGCCGCTGCACTGCTTACTGTCCAGTAAGTATTCGAATACTTTTCATAAGGTATTCGAATACTTCAACTGGTATTCGAATACTTTTCTTACAGTATTCGAATACTTTGTTCTGAGCATAAGTATTCGAATACAGACAATGTAGTATTCGAATACCTTCTTTGATTGTGCAGTTTTATGAGTTGTAAAACATTCCTTTTAGTCTCTAATCACTTTTAATGTATTTCCTTGACTTGTATAAAATGTTTTGAGGTTATTAAATATGTCAAGGATCTTTTTCATAATAATCAAGGCTTTCAAGTGATTGATGAGATGGATAATGCATGCATAGATTTAAATATCCTATGAGCTCATTTATGCATCATTAATCAATTTACCTTTACATTTGGATTCTAAGTTCTCAGGAGCATGTTTCGATAATGATCTTGTGTGTTGAATGATTCGCTCTTGTTGGCTTGTTTGAATTGCTTCCTTTGACTTTTGATTGTTGCGAGTTGTGTTATCTCTAACGTTGCTTCTATGCTTGTTTGTTATCATCAAAACTCTTGCATGAAGAATAAGTCAGTGTTGAGCACTACAGCATGATTGCCTCCGCTAGGTGAAATGACATGAGTGATCAGATAGTGGAGGATCCAGTAAGGCACCTGCAGACATATGGGAGAGAATTTGGTCATGCCAAGTTTATATGTTCCTTCCCTGACAACAAATTGAATGAATGCTTCTCTGTCATATTCTTCATAGCTGCGATAATTACAGCCATCAAATTCGAGATCGCCAGTGCGAATATAACCAATAAGGGTGGTCCAATCCTGTGGATAGATCTTGATGTGAACATTCTTTACTTTGGATCGCAGCACATGTGCATTGTAGGTAAGGTTTTGATAGAATGCTCGAACCATGGGTGCTACAAACGGGCGACGGAGCTGAACAAATTCTAGCAGATGGACTCCCTCTAGGATGTTAGTGATGTCAAATCCTTCCGCCACATAGAAATCAGAGTCGAGGTATTTGGGCTCAACGATGGGTCGGCGGAGATAGTGGGTGGCAAATTTCTTCTGCTGAAGTGGATCATTAGGAAAATAACGAGTAAAATCAGCAGCTTCAGCAGTTGGAAGATCTGGAATAGATTTTGAGCGAGTGCCAGCCATGAGGAGACCTTAGAAAGAAAGGAAAAAATGGATAATCAGTAAGCAGTATTAGAAAAACAATAAAAAGATTTAAAGATTCGATCCAAATGGTTGATATTCTGTTGAGAATAGTTAATAGGCAGTATCAGATCAAAAATACACAGCTGCAGTATTAGAGAAATGGCAGAAAAGCATATAGCAGAGTCAAGTATTCGAATACTTTTATCAGTATTCGGATACTTGGGCTGTGGTATTCGATTACTGCATGAATGGTATTCAAATACTTTTCTGAAGAAGAGGTATTCGAATGCTTTTCGAGCACTATTCGAATACTTTGCTCGAAGGAGAAGTATTCGAATACTTATTCATCAGTATTCGAATACTTGTTCATCAGCAACCCAGAATCAGTGCACCAATGTCCAGAAATTCAAAAAATAATGCAACATGATGATTGCTAAGCCTAGATAGCATATTAACGCAAGTAAAAGAACGCCAAGGGAACACAGAATCAACAACATATGCATGCAAGGTTCAAGGGACAGATCTGGCATACACATGGAGACAAAAAAAATTAGGGTTCATAGAAGCATACCTGTGATGATTCAGGGGAGATGAAATCAGAGGGAAAGGCAGGAGCGAGATACTTAGCTGCCGGTTTCGCTTGGAGGAAGAGCAGAAATGGGGCTTAGGGTTTGGAGGAGAAGAGGTAGGAGAAATGTGACTGTGTAGTCGAATAAAAGCTCAAATCAGAGCATTAAGTGCAGGAGTATTCGAATACTTTTTTTTTTGAAAAGTATTCGAATACTTTTCGAATGGTATTCGAATACTTTCTAAAGAATGAAAGTATTCGAATACTTTTGATAAAGTATTCGGATACTGCAGTTCAGAATGCAGCAAAATGGATAGGATTAGAACTGATTTTTGCAAATTTTTCATGGTATGAATGTGCAAATGAGTGATGATTAATACATATCATTATTAAGTCAATATCTAATGATAAGTTACCTTAATATGCTTACCTCCAAGAGTGTGATTGGAACTTCAATCGTTGAAGCCTTACCTTTTCACAAGTTTTTTACTTCAATAGTTTTCCTAAGATATCAAGTACGCAAAGTACCTGCAATTAAACTTTGGGGAAAGCTCCGTCGCTCAAATTAGTGATTAAGATAATGAGATGTGAAACATGCACATTTACAAGCAAGATGGATCAATTAACCCGATTTCTCATCTTAAGTTGGTGAAAACATCCTTTGAAAGTGGTTTTGTAAAAATGTCCGCCAATTACTTGGAGGATTCAACATGTTCTAAAACACAGTCACCATTTTGTACATGATCTCTTATAAAGTGATGACGAATATCAATATATTTAGTTCTTGAGTGCATGATGGGATTTTTGGTTATGTTAATGGCACTAGTGTTGTCACACCTAATAGGGATATGATTAAGATCAAGCCCAAAGTCCTTAAGTTGTTGTTTCATCCAAATAATTTGTGCACAACAATTACCGGCTGCCACATATTCTGCTTCGGTCGTGGACAACGCTACACTATTTTGTTTCTTGTTATGCCAAGAAACTAGTGGACAACCAAGAAAGTGGCAAGTGCCACTCGTGCTTTTCCTATCCAATTCGCAACCGGCAAAGTCGGAATCGGAATAACCTATAAGCTCACATGGAGCTCCCTTTGGGTACCATAGTCCCACTTGAGTAGTGCCTATAAGATATCTCAATATTCTTTTTACGGAACTTAAGTGTGATTATTTAGGATTGGCTTAAAATCTAGCACACATGCACACACTAAACATAATATCCGGTCTACTTGCGGTTAAGTAAAGAAGTGAGCCAATCATACCTCGATATCGAGTGATTTCAACGGGCTTATTGCGGCCAATCATTCCTTTTAGTCTCTAATCACTTTTAATGCATTTCCTTGACTTGTATAAAATGTTTTGAGGTTATTGAATATGTCAAGGATCTTTTTCATAATAATCAAGGCTTTCAAGTGATTGATGACATGGATAATGCATGCATAGATTTAAATATCCTTTGAGCTCATTTATGCATCATTAATCAATTTACCTTTACATTTGGATTCTAAGTTCTTAGGAGCATGTTTCGATAATGATCTTGTGTGTTGAATGATTCGCTCTTGTTGACTTGTTTGAATTGATTCCCTTGACTTTTGATTGTTGCGAGTTGTGTTATCTCTAACGTTGCTTTTATGCTTGTTTGTTATCATCAAAACTCTTGCATGAATGAACTCTTCATTTTAAGCGCATTGGTTTCACATCAACCATATGACCCGGTAAGTATATGTAAATCTACAATTTATATTAAAAAAACTATAAATATACTTAAATACTTATAAAAAAATATACCAATTTCAAATATTTTAATATGGAAATAATAAATTACACATCATTGTCCAGCAAAAGATCAATCAAACATAAAATATTTGTGATATTATGTAGTGGACCCAATGACAATTACACAACAGGACCTGGTCATGAGACCCAAAAGGAACACTACCAGGCCCAAACATCTTACAGATTTTGTATTGGGCTGAGTTCCCTTATTTTTATATCTTGCAGCTTTATATTGAAATCATGGATGCACACGTGGAATGAATTGCAAGGTTGTTGATGAGTATATATACAGAAATAGAAAAAGAAAGAAAATCAGAAAATTGTTTGACAAACTTCTCTCTCTAAAAGTCTTCTCTCTCTCCCTGATTTCTCCCTAAATCTCTTCCTGATTTTCTTTCTCAACATATTAGTGTTTCAAGTTCAGAAAACGAAATCTCTAACTATAAATCAAATCAAAATTTCCTACATATTACATAATCAAGATAATATTAGTGTTGTAAGTACATAATCTATGTAAGTTAATAAGCTACAAGTCACTTAAATATTTCAAAAGAAAACAAATCATTTGTGTTTGAAAGTAAAAAAAAAAAGAGATATTAATTTATGAAAATAAATTTGTTTTTTTATTATATAGACCGGGCCGGGTCACCGGTTGAACCGATCGGGTCACCAGTTTTTACGAAAGCCGGTCGGGTCGCACCGGTTCTGTAACATGGCCGGTCCAATATAAAAACTGGACCGGTTACATTATCGGTTCACCGGTTTCCGGGTCGGTCCGGATTTTATAACATTGGTTTGAAATGTAAGAAAAAAAATACAAATGTAGAATTTTTGCACGATATTATCTAATAATATAATTAATTTCTTGTATGGTTTGATAGATTTTTATTGCAATTTTATTTTAATAAGTTCATCAATATTTAAATTGAAATCCTGGATTTTGTTAATTAATTATCTAACTAATCTAATTTGGGTTTTGCATATTTCAATGGTGGATATATCTCTCATAATCAAATTTTTAACACAAATGCATATCCAAATTAAACTTCTATTTAATACCACTTTTTTCATTTTAAATATGATGGTCATTCTCTCTCTTTCTTTCTAATTTAAAAATTCGGCCAGTGAGTTTGGGCTTTTGCCCTTTTCTTGTACTAAAAATAAAAAAAATTCAGCCAGTGTTTCTTGGATATTTGATTGCTTTCGTGTATCTCATATTTGTATATGCAACTCAGTGAATGCAAAAGTTTCTCCCCTTCTTTATTTGATGCATTATGTATTTTGTTGAGAGGTGAAACAAGAAATTCTTCAAAAAGTTGCTTGGGAACATTTTTAAATGAAAGAATATTTTTAGAAATTGAAAATATTTTGCAATATATACTTTTATAATTAGTATGAACTAGCATAATTCAATAATACAAGTATAAAAATTTAAATTGTTGTGAATTAGTTTATGTCAATTAAATAATCTCTAGATAGCTTACCAAAAAAAAAATCTCTAGATATAGACAAAATGTATAAGTAGCGTACATACTGTAGATTTTATAAAAAATAACTTCATGAATTTATGCATAAAAGTGTGAATATATAGTTTAATTTTTACAAAGTGTGAATATATAAAAAATAACTTCATGAGGCTACTATAGTCTCATGAGTTGATACAAGTGAGAATCTCTAGATGCCATTTTATTTCTGTGCTACAGAATAGGAATTTGTTTCGCAGTTGCAATTTTTGGTTGTGAACACTTTACGTGTATGGCATTCAGTGCTTTACTATAAAGAACATTGGATACACCACCCAAAAACTAGCTTTAAGGGTGGGAGTGCCTAATGCCTTATAAACTTCACTTACTTTTCAGTGAGATTTCATATCTCAACACGCAAGAGCCCTCTTGGCTTGAAGCGTGGATTATGTAACACGACATGAAAGTGAGAGATGAGATGAGGGTGGTTGCACATGAAAGTGAGTTTTTGCCACTTTCACTTAAAGCCATTTGTCTTTGTCTTGTAGTTGAAATTCACAAAGGACAAAGGATGAGAGACCTTGTTTGCTTCATATAGCAAAAGGGAGAGACCTCAAAGGAACCATTTTTTTTCCAACTTGTTCATTCTATATGCCATTTCTAAACAGTTCACCGCATACACACAACTCATGCCACCATCACTTCAATTTGGGACTCCTCAATACACACACAAACATAGAGACAAAGAGAGAAAAGAGGAAGAAGAAGAAGAAAGTGAAAGAGAAACCCAAGTTGGTTGTTTATCCCACCACCAAGTTCACCTTTTTTCTTTTAATTTTTTCTGGGGCTGTGAAATCCTTATGACCCGGATATAGCAAGTCCACGCACTTTACTAATTCATTTGGAACAAGCGAAGGTAGCAAGCCAAAATGAATTTTCCTGGCTGAAGAATGAGGCCGAAAAAACTATACTTGGCTGAGTTTTATTTGCATACGTTTGAAGTCCAAATACGTGGAGTTTAGCAAGCATAGGCTTGTAATTTAAGTAATGCTGTTAGCCAGGTGGTGGATATGTCAATTTACAAGCATTTTAATTTATCTACCTCAATAATTCATCAAGTTATTATCTATACTAAATTAGGAGACTCGTAATTAACTTTTCTTCACATAACTCATGAGAAAGTCGTATTGATGAAAACAACATGTTTTAGATTTTTTTAAGTAATTTAGGATTTTTTTTTATTTCAAAAATTGAACTAATAGTTAATTGATGTTTTGTCTGCATAATTATTCTTGGGTCATAAATTTCGCTTTATTAACCTATAATATCTTAAGTTAAAAATATGAGTATTATTCCTTTGGGATGTTCTCTTCTTTGTTTGTGCTACTTTAATATAATTTTTTACGTGTTTATATCTAATTGAGACTGCTGCCTTTTAATTTAATTTTGGTGCAAATAATCATAAGGATCTTTTTTTTGGGTAATCAATCACAAGGATCTTTACTATAAATATTTTTAATCATAACAGTGGTTTTCTGTTTATTAATTTCAGTTTCAACGCTCTTAAGGTATTGTTGTTGTAAATTCTAAAAAACAATGGATAAAAAAAATATGCCAAATGAGGTGTGATTACGTAGATCTCGAAAAGTTATGTGAAATCAAATTTTTTTTCACCTAATTCGGATACTCGAGTCAAAAGTTATGGACTTCCAAAGTTTTACGGTCAAATTGTTGACTTTTGTGCCATGTGCGCCCCATGGGGGAGTGTCTCTCTTCAACCAGTCACGCCCCTGTGGGACGTGTTTGACTGCTATATCTACGTAAATAGTTTCAAAATGACTACATTTGCATAATTATTTATTAAAAAAAATAATATTTAAACTTTTTTGCCAATTTATTTTAGAAGTATATATTTTTTTTTTCTCTCTTTATTTAGTTTATAGAAGAACAATGACTGATTCATGTGGTTATAAAAGGTGAAACAATAGTGCGCAGTGGACAGCGAATAGTAAATGATTTTCTGCAGAAAAAGAATAATATTACTGATTCTTGTATGACCGTCATATTATTTTCAAGAGATTCCAAGATTAGATGAATAAATCTTGATTTCATATTTGTCATTAAGAGAAAAGGAACATTTATTATTGGCCCTCTACAAGACACTTCTCTTTCTAATTGTTGGGCACAATGAAGGGAACATTGGGGAGGTCGTGTGGGGCGCGTAGACAACGAATAAAATCTTTTGATGTCCATTGATGGAAAAGTTTAATCACCATTTTAAATATGGATATGTTTAGTTTGAATTTGAATAGTTTTCTAATAAATTTTATTTTGAAAGCTTACTTTATCAAAAAAAAAATTGTAAAAAGGAAGTGAATATATATATATATATATATATATATATATATATATATATATATATATATATATATATATATATCTTTTACTTAAATTTGTGGTTCGAGTTTTGTCAAATTAACTACCATGGTAAGGTAAAGAAAGCATATTTTATTTTTTACTTGAATTGGTTGTTACCATTTTGCATAAATAACCATCATGTTGAGTAAAATAAAGAATACTTTAAATTTTTTACTTCAATTGGTTTTTTGCATTTTGCATAAATAATCATTATATTGAGTAGAATAAAGTATACTTCTATCTTTTACTTCAATTTGTTGTTTGCGTTAAACATAAATAACTACGATGCTTACTGGAGTAAAGTATAATTTTTGTGACTAATTTTATTTTGCTCTAGGATTAAAGTAAATATTAGAAAAAAAATATTAATAATTTGTACAATTAATTTAAAGTAATCATTTTTAAACTGATGTGTTAAAAATGCAGTAGAATTAAATCTTCACCTTACCAGTACATAATCCCAAACCTTGATCTAAATTTTTAAAGCCCAGTTTCTAAAATAATTTTTTTTTCAATTTTTCCAAATCAAATAAAATTGTTGACAACTCCCTTATATCCTTTTATAATTTTTTTAAATGATTTTGGATCGGTACGAAGCTCGAGAAAGAAGAGGAATTTGTAATATTTGATTCTGTTCAGGCAAGTAAAAAGTAAAAAAGCAAGAAAGAATATAACCAATGTGTGCTTGATGCCAAATTGCCAACCCATGCAAAGAGAGAAAGATTCTTCATCTTCGCAAAACACCACCGACAGGATGGCTCATACCATTCAAGGAAAATGGGAAGGGATTGAGATTTGAGGGTGGTTGAAAGAGGCACAAAACTAGAATGGCTCCATCTATTTTCCTCTATAGATAGTTGAAGAAGAATTGCTCTGTTAATTAATTACAAACACTATAAATAAGTACTTGAAGGAGGATTGTTCACCTGCCCTCTCAAGTTCGCTAATCATCACTGTTCTGGTTCTTCTTCTACTCTGTAAGTTCTTCTTCTTTCTCCCTTTGAGCTTCTTCTTCTTTCTTCTTTCTGTAAGTTCTTCTAATTATTAGTTTTAGTTTGTATATAAGTCCATGTGTGTGTACCTCTTTCAACTTAACGAAGCTATTATTCGGTAAATATTGATGGATCATAATTGAGATGGTTTTGTGGGATTACTGACATCTCGTTGTGACAATGCTTTGTAATTGAGTAGTTTATGTTGTTGAACTCAAATGGAATACACCTTCCAAATTTCTATCCCCATCATAAGAGCCTGGTTGGTTTCATTACTTTGTCTGTTACAGCTAGAATCTTTCATTCTGTGATTCTTATTATCGAAGGTGTATTAAGTATGTAATATAATCTGATTATAGTTCAGGGCAATGTTTACATTTTTTGTTGCATGAGTCTTTCTTGTTGCATTTATCAAATGATTTATTTTTGAGAATTATGATATACATTCTCGAAATGTGTTTTAAGAACTGCTTTTGAAAACACTGCTAAAACAATTTAACTTGTTTGGTCAGAGAGTTGGATCTGACAGCTTTACACTTGAGTAATAACTAGAAGAAAAGCAAGGAAAACTAATAATATGCTTTACATATTTAGCGTGAAAACAATCTTGTATTATAAAACCATCTCAGGGCTATCTGGTGCTTTATCTGATGCTGTGAGAATTGCTTATGAGTCATGTGGCAAATAAAATCTAATAAAACCATCTCTCTATTGTCTCTTTATGAGACTCTATTTAAATCCCTGGTTGAAATACTTTCGATGGCCCAATCATAAGAATAGTATCTTTCTCCTACAAAATTTGTTACGTTCTTTTTGTTCAATTTGCTAAACTTCAATTTCTAGTTTATTATCAGAGATGTTCATTGCCCATGTTGGCTTGATTTTGAGTAAATTTTTTTTTTTTGAACCAAACTGATCTCCGGTGGTCCAAAATTGTTGTGGCTAATGAATGGCCTTGAAGGCCGAAACCACTAACATCAAAGGGTACTTCAGATAAAAATAATGGAGGTGGAGAATAGGAGACAATCAACAACAGAAGATGGTTTGGATTCCTTAAATGCAAGGACAATGGAGAGAAAGCCCGGATGGAAGGCCGTTCTTTTCATCATAGGTCTCTGTCTTAACACAAAAATATGCGTATGTATATAATATTTATTGATATATAATTTGTTATCAAGTTGAGTTAACTAAGCCAGTCTTGTGATTTATATTTTGTAGGAAATGAGACAATAGAGAGAATTGCAACATTCGGCATGATGGGAAATTTCGTCGTGTTTTTGACGAACGTGTTCCATTTGAGTCAGGTTGGTGCTGCAAATGTTATCAGCATATGGTATGGAGTGACCAATTTCATAACAATTATTGGTGCTTATGTTGCGGATGCCTATTTAGGAAAATTCAAAACCATTGCTCTGGCATCATTTGGAACACTTGTGGTATGCTCTACTCCATTATATTTAAAACACTTAGTACATACGCTCATTGATTTATCAATTTTAATTTGAAGAGCTTAATTGTTAGCATCAATTTAGTTTCCCCGTGGTTTAGCCCCTGAGATTTCATTCCCTCAACTTATTATTTTCCAAAAACAGGTGAAAAGAGGGACTCCTAGTTTCTTAGTTTGCACTGTACAGCATCACAAGGAAACAAAGAAAAGGAAAAATAAAATCCAAAACAAGCAAAAACGTGTTGCTATTGAAGACCTGATGAGTTGGTCCCACCAAAACAGATTTTCCCAAAAATAAAATCTTCTTTGTTTGTGGTACTTTAACATAATTTTTTACGTGTTTATATCTAATAGAGACCGGTGCCTTTTAATTTAATTTTGGTGCAAATAATCATAAGGATCTTTTTGCTTGAGAAAACTCGTTGATTTCTCTTTGCTTTTGCTCCTAAATCCTTACCGTTACCCTTTTTTGAATAATCTTTTTTCTTTTGCAGGTTTTTAAAATTTTTCTAGCCTTTTTTTTTAATAATTTTAGATCAAAAATTGATATGGATAAAATCTCTTCTTAAGTTTATTGGATTTTCTTGAATCAATTTAAAACCTTAAATGTTATACTTGAAAGTATACAAAAAAACATATATCATAAAACGCATATAAAAGATAAAACATTATGAATTTAAATAAAATTTTCTTGACACATGAATTTAAATATAATTGATTAAGATAAAATAAAAATGCTAATAGTTAATAAAATTAATGAAATTTTACGTCACGTCATTCATTTGACAATTTTGTACAATTAATGAGTTTATGGGCTCCTCCTTTATCACCCCATATAGGGTTAGTTTGTGTTTAATGAGGATGGCTTATTAATATGGTTGTTATCATATATTGAACTTCTCGGTATCTTAATCTTGTCCCGGCGAATCAAGTATTAGTGGTTCCAATTAGGGATGGATGTCTGTAATTCGTAATGATGTATTGAACTATTTAAGAGGGAATTAGGTTATAGAGAAGTGCCCACGTTACATACTTTACCATTTCGATGAGAAAAAAAGTAAAAACCTCTTTTTCTATTAATGTGATTTCTTAATAAGACTTTAATTTTCTACTTCTATAACAACATTCATAAAGGCTTTTGAGACAAGGTATAAATCGATAAGGTATAATTACTATTGCACCTCACCTAGTATTGACACATGGCACAAAAAATCAACAGTTCGTGGAATTGAAGAACCGTGAATTTTTTAATTTATGATTGATCAGTGTGTGGTGCAAAACTTAATCATAAATAAACAATTATTGTACACCAACGGGACTATGTAATTTCATGCGATCAATGGAATCATAATAGTTCCCACCATTGGTCCCTTATGACTAAAGATGAAATAATTTGATGCTTTCCATATGCATGCTCGGATATAGCAAGTCCACACACTTTACTAATTCATTTGGAACAAGCGATCGTTGCAAGCCAAAATGAATTTCCTGGCTGAAGAATGAGGCCGAAGAAACTATACTTGGCCGAGTTTTATTTGCACACGTTTGAATTCCTAATACGTGTTGTTTAGCAAGCATAGGCTTGTAATTTAAGTAATGTTGTTAGCGAACCCTTAATTTATCTACCTCATTAATTCATCAAGTTATTATCTATACTAAATTAGGAAACTCGTAATTAACTTTTCTTCATGTAAATCATGAGAAAGACGTATTGATGAAAACAACATGTTTTAAATTTTTTTAAGTAATTTAGGATTTTTTTATTTCAAAAATTGAACTAATAGTTAATTGATGTTTTGACTGCATAATTATTTTTGGGTAATAAAATTCGCTTTATTAACCTATAATATCTTCTTTTCAAGTTAAAAATAAGAATATTATTCCTTTGGGATGTTCTCTTCTTTATTTGTGCTACTTTAACATAATTTTTTACGTGTTTATATCTAATAAAGACCGCTGCCTTTTAATTTAATTTTGGTGCAAATAATCATAAGGATTTTTTATTTTTTTTGGTAATCAATCATAAGGATCTTTACTATGAATGTTTCTAATCATAATAGTGGTTTTCTGTTTATTAATTTCGGTTTAAACGATCTTATGATATCATTGTTGTAAATTCAAAAAAAAAAAATTGATAAACAAAATATGCCAAATGATGTGTGATTACGTAGATCTTGAAAAGTTATGTGTAATCATTTTTTTTACCTAATTCTGACACTCGAGTCAAAAGTTATTGGCTTCCAAAATTTTACGGTCAAACCGTTGACTTTTGTGCCATGTGCGCCCTATAGGGGAGTGTCTCTCCAACCAGTCACGCCCCTGTGAGACGTGTTTGACTGCTATATCTACGTAAATAGTTTCAAAATGATTACATTTGCGTAATTATTTATTAAAAAAATAATATTTAAACTTTTTTGCCAATTTATTTTAGAATTATATATTATTTTTTGTCTCTCTCTTTAGTTTATAAGAATGACTGATTCATTTGGTTATAAAAGGTGAAACAATAGTGCGTAGTGGATAGTAAATGATTTTCCGCAGAAAAAGGAATAACATTACTGATTCTTGTATGACCGTCATATTATAAGAGATTCCAAGATTAAATGAATAAATCTTGATTTCATATTTGTCATTAAGGGAAAAGGAACATATATTATTGGCCCTCTGCAAGGAGGTAATTTAGAGTGAATCGGGATCACCATCTTTATGTGGTCCCTTAGTATAAATAGGAGGGTAAAATTGGAAAAGTGGAAAAATAATAAGGGTAAAAAGGGAAAGAGAAAATTAATGTTGTGAGTGGGAGCACCAAAAGATTCAGTGGTCGTGGAGCATATTAAATATTGAGAGAGAATATTCTTACTTCCAAAAAATTTTACTACCAACTTACTACGTATCTAATCACCATTGGACCAAAGAGAGAGAATGTTAAAAAGTTTTTGAAAAAAAAAAAAATATTGATCCAATGGTGATTAGATAAGTAATGAGTTGGTAGTAGAAAATTTTGGTAATAATAATATCTCTCCTCTTAAATAGTTCACTCAAGACACTTCTCTCTCTATTTATTGGGTATAATGAAAGTAAGATTGGGGAGGTCCCGTGGGGCGCGTAGTCAAGGAATAAAATCTTTTGATGTCTATTGATGGAAAAGATAGAGACAAGAATTTCCTATGTAAGTACAAAGCACCAAAGAAACTAGGCCAATCCATCGATAGAATTTGAAGATTTTGACTTCAGTTTCATCAAGAATTTGAATTTTCTGGTGGGTGAATAGTGTAAATGAAAGAGCGATCTCGTTTCTTCGATCTATAGAAAAGGAGTCTACTTTTTTTTAACGTAAAAACATCCAACTGGTATCGATTTTGCTCTAAACAACTAAAAGTACTAATTTAAAATTTAAAATTCACAAGTAGGATATACATATTAATCACAAAAAGAAAAAGGAAAAAAGTCACACATCAACTATAATAAGTATTGCTTAACATAAAATTCCAAATCTATTAAAGGCAGCCATTGCCGATAACATATATATGGAATTTGTTCCTTACTGAGACTCACTGTACCGTCAATGTTCATTCAATGACTCATTTGGCTTGGGATATATGCCACTAACCATGATCATTCAAAAGACAGAAATTACCAGATATCCAAGATGGAGAATTTTCTCGGGCATTAAGTTATCCTCACAAATGGATATTATTAATAATTAAAATAATATTATATTATTATTTAAAAATATTAAAATAATTATTTTATTTAAAACAAATAATATATATGGCATGAAAAAGAAATCCTATGAATCAATGTTATTAAAACCGGCCCGGTCATTGATCCGGTCGAGGTACTGAGTCACTGGGTTACTGGTTCAACCAGTGGGTCACTGGTTCAACCGCATGACCCGGTAATTATATGTAATTTTAAGAATTATATTAAAAAATTATAAACATACTCAAATATCTAACAAATGATAAAAAAATTCAAATATTTTAATATAAAAAATAATAAATCACATATTATTATCCAATAAAGGATCAAATAAAAATATAATGATCATGATAGGGAACTTTAAGTTAGAAAATGACATCTCTAACTATAAATCAAATCAGAATTTTTTTGATAGTGCATAATTGAGATAATATTAGTGTTGTAGGTCCATAACTTATGTAAGTCAATAAGCAAAAAAATATTCAAATATGTCCATTATGATTTTTTTTTTAGAAAAAATAAATAATTTGAATTTTTTTTATTTTTTTTGGGATCGTGCCGGGTCACCGGTTAACTGACCAGGTCAGCGGTTTTCATGAAAACCGGCCGAGTCGAATCAGGTCACACTAGTTCTGATGCATGACCGGTTCGTTGCTTCAACCGGACCGGTTATATGACCGGTTTACCGGTTCCCGGGTCGATTCGGACGTGTCGGTCCGGGTTTAATAACACTGCTATGAATTGTTTTCTAAATAAATTTTTTTAAAAGTTTGAACATGTTCTATTTGATTATATATAATAGATCGAGTCTCACCTATTGTAGGTTGAGGCATAGGTCCCTAAGTTGGCTGGTATATTTACAATCAGTACGAAGCTCGAGAAAGAAGAGGGATTTGTAATATTTGATTCTGTTCACGGAAGTAAAAGGGGAGAGTGTGTGTTATTCTAAAGGATGTAAAGTTGTGTCATTTAAAGAGAGAAAAAGATAGATAAAGGAGGGGAGAGAGTTGAAAAAAAAAAGGTGTGGATCGTGGGAGTGAAATGATATAAATTATATCATTTTAAGGGATAAACATTTTTTCCAAAATAAAAAAAAAGCAAGAAAGAAAATAACCCAAGTGTGCTTCATGCCAACCCATGCAAAGAGAGAAAGATTCTTCATCTTCGCAAAACACCACCGACAGGATGGCTCATACCATTCAAGGAAAATGGGAAGGGATTGAGGGTGGTTAAAAGAGCACAAAACTAGAATGGCTCCATCTATTTTCCTCTATAGATAGTTGAAGAAGAATTGCTCTGTTAATTAATTATGTTAAAATATCAAGATATAAGAGGAATTGATAGTAATCCTTGTTGTGTTAAACTACACAACATTGGTTCTATTATATAGCAAACCAATTGAAGAATACAATGAGACACACACAATGTGGGACTAACACTATGAGACACACACAATGTGGGACTAACACTCTTAACACTCCCCCTCAAGCTGTAGCATATAGATCATATGCTACAAGCTTGATACATAAATAATACTCCTATTAGGAACCAAAAGCAACAGTGCTACATCAACAAAATGAAATGACCAAGTAACATAACATCAAAATAAATCTCCTATATGAGAAACCAAAAATCAACAATGTGCTAAAAATGGCGTCGGAATGAACATCAACATGGAAGATGCCGGAATGATCATCGGCAAAGACATCTGTGCTGGAATGACCATCAGCAACATGGAAAGTGCTCCCCCTCAAGAGGAACTTCGGAGCCGGAATTATCATCGGCAAAAACAACTGTGCTGGAATAACCATCAGCAACATGGAAAGTGCTCCCCCTCAAGAGGAACTTCGGAGCCGGAATTATCATCGGCAAAGACAACTGTGCTGGAATAACCATCAGCAACATGGAAAGTGCTCCCCCTCAAGAGGAACTTCGGAGCCGGAATTATCATCGGCAAAGACAACTGTGCTGGAATGACCATCAGCAACATGGAAAGTGCTCCCCCTCAAGAGGAACTTCGGAGCCGGAATTATCATCGGCAAAGACAACTGTGCTGGAATAACCATCAGCAACATGGAAAGTGCTCCCCCTCAAGAGGAACTTCGGTGCCGGAATTATCATCGGCAAAGACAACTGTGCTGGAATAAACGCAGTCAGAGATAAAAATAAAAACGAAACAGATCTGAAAGAGAAAAAAAAATGTAATAGAAGGGAAAAGAAATAAGACAGATTCGGATGAAAAACCAGATCTGGAAAATTCAAAAATCAATGGGAGAGAGAAGAAGGAGATGCTGCTGGAAAATAATGATAACAAACGAAACAGATCAGTGACGATGCAAAACGAAAAATGCATGCAAAATAAAAAATAAAATGAAACAGATCTGAAAGAAAAAAAATTGCAACAGAAAGAGAAAAGAAATGAGACACAGGACTGGATGAAAAACCCAGTAGAGAGAGGATGATGACCCAAAACAACGAAGAAATCACAGATCTAGGACAATGGAGATGACCCGTAGATCTGGAAAACCACAAATTGAAAAAGAAGATGAAAGCAAAAGTGACGGAAAAAGAAGATGAAAGGAACCAAAAGAAAAAGAAATAACAACGAGAATCCCTCAAGGAGGGTGATATCTCTCTATAACCATATTGAAATTATGGAAAATATGGAAAAGTGAACTAAGTTAAGCGGATTAAGATTCCTCTTGTTAGGCTCTAGATACCATGTTAAATATCAAGATACAAGAGGAATTGATAGTAATCCTTGTTGTGTTAAACTACACAACATTGGTTCTATTATATAGCAAACCAATTGAAGAATACAATGAGACACACACAATGTGGGACTAACACTATGAGACACACACAATGTGGGACTAACACTCTTAACAAATTACGAACACTATAAATAAGTACTTGAAGGAGGATTGTTCACCTGCCCTCTCAAGTTCGCTAATCATCACTGTTCTGGTTCTTCTTCTACTCTGTAAGTTCTTCTTCTTTCTCCCTTTGAGCTGCTTCTTCTTCTTCTTCTTCTTCTTTCTTCTTTCTGTAAGTTCTTCTAATTATTAGTTTTAGTTTGTATATAAGTCTATGTGTGTGTACCTCTTTCAACTTAACGAAGCTATTATTCGGTAAATGTTGATGGATCATAATTGAGATGGTTTTGTGGGATTACTGACATGTCGTTGTGACAATGCTTTGTAATTGAGTAGTTTATGTTGTTGAACTTTAATGGAATACACCTTCCAAATTTCTATCCCCGTCATAAGAGCCTGGTTGGTTTCATTACTTTGTCTGTTACAGCTAGAATCTTTCATTCTGTGATTCTTATTATCGAAGGTGTATTAAGTATGTAATATAAACTGATTATAGTTCAGGGCAATGTTTACATTTTTTGTTGCATGAGTCTTTCTTGTTGCATTTATCAAACTAATAATATGCTTTACATATTTAGCGTGAAAACAATCTTGTATTATAAAACCATCTCAGGGCTATCTGGTGCTTTATCTGATGCTGTGAGAATTGCTTATGAGTCATGTGGCAAATAAACCCTGTATTTTTGCTATATTGGTAGTTTAATATCTTCAACAATGACAGCTCCATGAAAGTATGTGTCTGTTTTCACTAATTTAGTTGTTATGAAGTCGATGTTTCATGTTTTTCTGATGAATTGATGCATCAAATACCCTGACTTTTCTTCGTTGAAACTAATGGGACAGAGCATGTGCAAAACCTTTGCAGCTCGTTGATCATAAGCACGCCAATGCCTCTAATCTTAGGAACCTGTCCTAATCAAAAGCTACTCCATTTTGGGTCCTACCTTGCATAAGGACAAACACTCCAACTGTGATTATTCTCCTAGAAAGAGAAAGCCCGGCTTTGTGTTGTACATTTATTCTTCATGTTTCCCTTTCACGGCCAGTTTTCAGTGTTGGATAATGTATAGGAATGGATCGATCAATTCTGAACTATATACATGAGAGCTTCTGTTTCTTTATTTTCAAGTTCAACGTAACCAAACTCACACAGTTTGGAGTGTTCCCCATTAAATGCAAATGCGGAATCTAGAAAAGCATTCACGCTGCTATTTTTCTTCCCAAGTGTAGACCCAGAAGGCACCACCTACCAGCACTTGACTTAAATGTGCTGGTTAAAGCATTATTTGGGGTTTTGACGTTCGTAGCGTTGTATTTTTAATGTATAACCGAAATAATGTGTGGGTTAAAAGTTTTGCCAAAATAATGCATAATAACTCGGTGAGGTGATGTTTAAGGACGTGATAGATAGCATACCGCGTCCTTTATAGTCTATGTCCAGTACAGATTTTGGCACGCTTCACGATGCTGTTAAGACCTGATCCTCTATATGTCGCGTCCCGTGCAAAATGATTAATGTTAGAATAGTGAATTTAATTGTAATAATTTGCTGTTGTTTATGTTATAAACATTTTATTTCGAATTTTTTTTTTGGTATGCATTAATATTTCATATTTAATTACATAAAATGTTATTATTATTGTATTATTATTATAACTGTTTTAGATTTAATTGCATAAAATTTTATTATTTTTATTGTATTAATTATACTGTGAAAGTTGTTAAATATGCTATAAAATGTTATTTATATTTTAGGTTAGTGGTGTTATATTTAATTGCATAAAATTTTATTATTATTGTTTTAATTATACTATGCACATCGTTAAATATGCTATAAAATGTTATTAATATTTTAGCTAGGTTAGTGGTGTTATAATTTATGCATAATTGTATTTTTATGTTCTTTAAAGGTCCCATATTTTATGATAAGTTGTTAAATTGAATTTTGTGGCTAAAAATGTTAGGTTAGTATTTTTAGGGTTTATAATTTGGTATTAATTTTAGTATTACTGTTTTACTAGCAATTTGCATGAAATTTTCGATCTCATTGTATTAAATAATATCCCATGAAAGTTATTAATATGGGTTATTTATATTAATAAATTTTATAAAAATATTATATTTTTATTATTAATATGGGTTATCATAAATTTTATCAATTTTTTTTTATAAAATTATTAATAACCCATATTAACAACTTATCATAAATTATTTTTATAAACTTTATAAATATAATATTAATATTTTTATTGAGACGTGACTTAGTGAGACGTGATAGGTTGACTGCCGTGTCCTTTGCAAAGTGACTGGCCGGACATGATTGTTTGACTACCACGTCCTTTGCAGGGACATGACGATGGACGGCCAAACTACCTTGCACAGGACGTGGCACTTGTTGTGTCATTTCCTAATTCGTTTGGCAACCAACCACGTCGTTTTGCATTGTTTAGGGAAATAGTTTGACCAGGAAATTATTCAAGTCAAATATTAAAAATATTACATTATGATGGTCAAAAGGCCGCATTATTTTAAAATTTTTGGGGAATTGCGTAATTAAAATTGATTCGATAAGTTTTACCAAAGTAATGCAGTCAAACATGTCACATATGCTGACGGGACTAATCCCGTCAATGATACTGACGGGACTCGTGCCACGTCAGCGCCACGTAGGCAGTCCAATTACCGTAAACTTCGGAAGGCCATAACTTGTGACTCGGGTATCCAAATCATATGATTTTTTTTATTTCTCATAACTTTTCGAGATCTACGCAATGACATATCATTTGACATATTTTAACTCCCACAAACATAGTTTGAATTTGCAACAATTGTACCACAATCACAAGAGCGTTTAAATCCAGAAGATCTTCAAACTATGTTTGTGGGAGATAAAATATGTCAAATGAGATGTCATTGCGTAGATCTCGAAAAGTTATGTGAAATCAAAAAAAAATCATCTGATTTGGATACCCGAGTCACAAATTATGGCCTTGCGAAGTTTTATGGTAATTTGACTGCCTACGTGGCGCTGACGTGGCACGAGTCCCGTCATCATATGTGACATGTTTGACTGCCTACGTAGCGCTGATGTGGCGCGAGTCCCGTCATCATATGCGACATGTTTGATTGCATTACTTTGGTAAAACTTATCCAATCAGCTTTAACTAGACAATTCTTTTGCCCAAAAATTTTAAAATGGTGTTTTTCCCTAAATGTGCTCAATAGTGCAACCAGCCATTTGCTTAAATAGTTAATAGATATGGCTAAACTATCTTGGAAACTATCTCATTATATGCATGCATTGTCTCTAACTATGCCATAGTCAAATAAGGACAAGAGAGAAAAAAATATCTCTATTGAAGAAGCTAGCTAGCATGCATTAGAATTAGGGGTTTGTATTTCTCATGTTGCATGAGAAAACAAACCCTTCCTGCACTTACCATAAGAAGGTATGCTACTCAATTTTTTATTTTTTTTATTTTTTTTAAAGGTAGGTCTCATACTTGATGTATCTATGACATGAGATTTGAATTCTCTTATAACATAAGAATTAATTTTCCCTTAGAATTACCTACTAATCAAGATTTTTTTTTCTTTAGATGTTTATTGGAAACCTCACTAATTTGTTTTGAGTTATGTGGGACCTATCATGTAGGGGTAACCTTGAACTCAAAAATTGTTATTAAGGGAAACAAACTACTGGTTATTGGTAGGTATGGATTTACTACATATATTAAAGTAGCATGTTATAATAGCCCAACATAATTAATTAGCAAAATACATATGATTAGATAATTAAGCATGTGTTAGTGAGTAGAAATAAGTAAATTCCCTAACGAAATTAATTGGGGTCACTTTTGAGGTAAAAAGTGTACTCACTGAAAATTAAGGGGTATAAATGGGTGTAGACAAAAGTACCCAAAATATAAAATGGAAGTAGAGATATTCCTAGAAAAATATTCCAGACTTTTGGGTAAAGGTTGGTAATTAATGGAATTGAATAGATAGATGAACCGATACCCACTTAACCTATGTTAAGTGGCTAGCAGTTAAATGAGCCCTTATTCCCCAACCCCAACCCGTGCGCGCAACAAATGAGAAAAGAAGAAGAAGAGAAGAGAAAAAGGAAGGAAATACCCTAGGTGAGGCAAACCTTGATGGTTTTGAGCGATTCAGAAGCCTAAACCACTCCAAATCTTCCCCTCTTTCACAATCCTAGCTTGGGTATTGGTGGGGAGTGTTGTGGTTTGAGATATTTCCTCCCAAAGTTGCGACCCATGTGAAGAAATTGATAGATTTGTGAGCTTCTACTTCCATGGAAGCTTAGGAGTAACCAATCCTTGGTTGTGCAACCATTGGTGGTAAGATTCTACTCCTTGAACTCTATTTTCATGAGAAATGCATGATTGGGGGAGATGATGAATAGTGTTTAGGGTTTATGAAAAGTTGAGTAAATGGGCTATGTTCTAGGAAGATTGAGGCCTAGAGTATGTTGAGAAAATTGTTAGGAATGACATTTAATCGGTGAAAATGAGTTTAAATAGTCGTATGATTTTGTTTGGAAAATTACAAGATTATGCATTTGACTATGGTTTGGCTTGTTGTTGTGATCAATGGTTTGGTTGATTGTTGATATTGTCCATTTGATGCTTAGGATTGAGGCATTTGGACCAACCGCGAGTAACCAACCGTTGGAACAAGCTATGGAGCTCAGTTAGCTCCTTGGAATTGATATTTGTGTTGTGAAGGTTGGTGAAGAACAAAGGTTGAGTTGGAAGCATTGAGGTAAGCCTTCGGACCTGGGGTGTAATTCACTTTATTGTTCCACCAAGCCCTGAACAGGTAATGGGTGTGTTATTGTATATAAATGCAATGAAATAGTGTAATGCTTTGTTATACGTATTTGCATGCTTTGGTGTGACATAGGATGGGGTTTCCCTATGTTGGTATGTTGCATGACGATGCGTAAATCATACTTGGTAGTTTAGCTGGCCAGTAGGACTATTTGCATCTGAGTATCCTTAGGACAGCTCGAGAGCTCGAGGGATTTCTCCTGGAGATGTTGT
Source organism: Gastrolobium villosum (assembly GCA_032173675.1). Lineage (NCBI taxonomy): Eukaryota > Viridiplantae > Streptophyta > Magnoliopsida > Fabales > Fabaceae > Gastrolobium > Gastrolobium villosum. The sequence continues at coordinate 139,456 of JAVKPL010001312.1, read as the reverse complement.
GTACACTTGCATGGATATGTATTTGCTGCATTATTATTGTCATTGCTATTACAATGTTATTGAACTATGGGGTGGAGAGATGCTCCAAGGACCCCTGGTTTACTGGATATATTCGTATATCTCACCCCGTGTTGTTGGGGACCCCCTTTCAGGCAAGGATGCTGCAGGAGCCTCTGATGGCAAGTGGCCATACTTGAAGTAAATGGACATAGGAAGACTTAGGGTCATTTGATTAAGCATGCTATTTTGTAGTTCCTATGTACAAGATTGTAAATGAAAGTCATTTTTTATATGCATGCTATGTTTTAATTGGTTGGACTTAGCCTATGCTCATCCCTTTGGTATCTCTTTTGTTGATGGGAACCAAGGAGATGATCATGGTGTTTTGTAGTTAAGTCCCATGATTTGTAATTGAAACTTGTAAACATGATGTAATGTTGTAATTATTGGATATATGTATATATGATGAAATGATATGCATGCTTCTCTTAGTGTATGAGTATCTAGAGAGACTAGAATTCATGTATTGAAAGGATTATATGATGTAAATTAGGTGAAAGAAAACCTTTGATTGAAAATTCAAGTAAGAGCCAAGATACCCTGTCTTGTTGTCCAATTTTCGTATCCTATACGATAGATTTGGAACTTTGTGTCTTGATGGAAGTTGTAGATATGTTTCTTAGCTTTCCATAGAGACCAAGATTGTGTAATTTGGATAAGTATAACTAAAGTTATGGTTAAAACACCACAGGTAGGTCAAACTGCCCTGTTTTGGGTGCTTGCTCCTGACTGCCCACGCTATGAGCATGAGATTCACGCTATGAGCGTCAACCTTTCTGACTGCCCACACTATGAGCGTGAGATCCACGCTATGAGCGTGGGGTCCTGGGGAATTCAGCATTCCATTTCGTAAAAATCTCATAACTTGGACTACGGTGCTCCGATTTGAGAGCGGTTTGAACCCACGCGTAACTAATGAAAAATCCTATAATATAATGGGCAAATGGAGACCATAATAAATGAAATGAAAGTATGATATTAAGCTTTAAGTATTTTATTCCGTAATGTATTATGGTTATGGTCACGCAATTGAGTAATTTTAATTCGGCTCGTTTTAAAAGAAAAATTTAACCGGATTTTAATTGCACCAATGTGATTGTAATTGCGCTTAATATCATAAGTCAATGTTAACAAACCGGTTCTAGAACGGGGTGTTACACGTGCTTTGCTATATAAAAGGATTGATTTGATTGATATTTTTCTGTCTTACTATTAATTACGTTTTCCGTGTAATGCTTTAGAATCTCATTCGAGGTTTGAGAAAATATCCCTTGATGCAAAAAATGAGAGTTGGCTCAAATTGAAATATTTAACGGTGTTAACAAAACGGTCTTGGTTGAGGCTCTTCATTTTTAAATATACTAAGAACTGAATTCTTCTTGGCTTATCAACCAAGGGAGCTTGTAAAACTCTTCATTAACACCAGTCAATCCATTTACACAGCAGATGTGTGTAAATATGTGCTAAGACCTGAGAGAGAAAGAGAGATGCCCAACAGATGAAAGGTTTCCAAAATTGGATAAAGAAGCAAAAATTAAGCTTCTTTCATAAAAAATATTGGATAGACTTATTGCTGACAGTTTTAGTGCATTCACATTGTTTGATATATCCCATTTAATATATATTATAAGATAAAATTGATAAACAGACTGTGTTTGTATACTTTAACGATTCCCTTGGTTTTGTGTGGTTACTTATCACAATGCATAAGAAATGCAACAAATGAGATAAACTAACCGCACTAGTGTTTTTTTAAATGAATAATTAAAAAACTGCAGTACTAGACTATGCCTCCTCTGCTCCCTCCCGAATAGAGATGCATCAAATTCTGATTTCCTTATTTTTCTTCTCGCTAATTTGTAAACTAAGATCACTACACCCTTCCCACCATTGCCCCACCCCCACCCCCGGCATGGTAAGATAATAGGTTAGTGAGACTCTCTCAGGCAGCAAACATGTAAATCTTGTGCTATTTCTTTTCTTTTTGTTGAGGTAATTTACTTGCAAGTCCCATAATTAGCTTATTATGTTATTATACTCACCATCTTCATTGTAACTTTATCCGTGCTAGACCTCAACAAGTCAAGTACAGAGGATAGCTCTGACTCCAGATGCTGGATACGGGATTTTATGTCATTGTGATTTGCATTTCGACCAAGAGAACCAAATCCTGTTTCTCTGTTTATAGATTCACAAGAAAACTCACTTATTTTGAGGATATCAGGTTGTCCTGAAACATCACTCAAACCTCCTTTCTGAGTTTCATTGGGAACAATTTCAGCATCTGTATGTCATAATTACAAAGATATCAGTTGATCCTGACTAAAATACTAAGAAAGACACAACCTGAACATGCAAAATATTACCTTCAAAATCTGCATCCAAAAAACCAGTCCTCTGAATAATCCAACTTCTCCACATCTCTGGCTTAAGTGAGTTTCTTGAATCATCAGTACCTAATTGAGATTTGTGCTGATCAAGTTTGGTCTGGAAACCACTGAGAGGACTGCTTGTTGGGTTCAGTGAGGATGGTCTGCTACTATTTTTAAGGTCAGCAGATACCTTTACAACATATGAGACACCGAAATTAATATTTTGAATTGTCAATAGAGTGAGGAGAACCACAAGCAGTATTTCAAAATTTATAATTCGATCTCTCTCAATTTCGAAGTACAACAGCCCACTGAAAGGTTCATTTAATTAGCTTAAAGGACAGGTAGAAATATATAACAGAAGAAACATTGGAAATATGAATGTTAAATAAAACCAATTTCAATATTCAAATGTTCCAGAACTCCAACATCAGCTCATGATTTTTTCACTTTTGGCATATGATGTAAATATTAATGGACACTAATTTGAAGGGTATAACATTTACTTACTGTATCAGTTGTGGTTCTATGATCCCATTCATCTTTATCTTCATTCTTTTCTGAAGAAATACTAACTTCTTTCTCTCCGAAGCCAAGTCCAAAAGAACTACTTCTCTCTTTCTCCAGCCGATTCAATATACCCTCAATGCCGGATTCCTCAGCTTCTAATTCCCTATTAAACAGAACATAACACTTAGGATACCGCTCGAAGTTGCATCTAATTCATCCATTCGATGATAGGAACAATACAGTGGCAAGAAAGAAAAAAAAGGGAGAAACTTATAACCATAACTAAACTGACACATTTGCTCGATGCTGCAAGATTAAAGGTGTACACAAACTGTTACACTTGTAAAAGGTATTTGAAATAATATATTGAATTGTATTTAAAAATTGTACAAGAGTACTCTATAGAGTATAGAAAAAACCTAATGGGTCAAGCCCAAAAATAATAAAACAAACCCTAGAGAAATCTAATTCCTTCTAGAGGATTCTAATTAATTACAAATAAATAAATAAAATACTAATTCTAATATTTACAACACTTCCCCTCAAGCTGAAGAATAGATATTTATCATTCTCAGCTTGCTAATAAGCTCTTGAAACCTATCATTAGGAAGACCCTTAGTCAAGACATCAGCCAATTGACGACCAGAAGGGATATATGGAATAGTAATTAGGCCACTATTGAGTTTCTCTTTGATGAAGTGACGATCAATTTCAATATGTTTGGTTCGATCGTGTTGGACTGAATTATGGGCTATACAAATAGCGGACTTATTATCACATAGCAGCTTCATAGGTCCTCACATTTTATTTTGAGATCATCAAGTACAATTTTCAGCCACAACAACTCACAAATGCCTTGGGCCATAGCTCGAAATTCAGCTTCTACACTTGATCTGCCAACCACATCTTGTTTCTTACTTCTCCATGTCACCAAGTTACCGCAAAGAAACATGCAATAACCAGTGGTAGAACGACGGTCAGTCACAGATCCAGCATAATCAGCATCAATGTAGACTTCTAAAGATAGATTGCCATCCCTTCGGAACAACAATCCTTTACCAGGAGTAGCTTTAAGATACTGAAGAATTCTCTCTACTGCCTGCATATGTTTCTCCTTTGGATCGTGCATAAACTGACTAACAACATTAATGACATAAGCTAGGTCTGGTCTAGTATGAGCCAGATAGATCAATTTCCCAACTAGCCTTTGATATTGTCCTTTATCAACTGGAGGACTCTCCTCTTCATAGCCTATCTTGTGATTCTGCTCAATAGGAGTATTAGAGGGTTTACACCCAAGCTTTCCTACTTCTGTGAGAAGATCAAGAACATATTTTCTCTGGCTGATGAAAATTTCTTTCTTTGAATGAGCTACTTCTATCCCTAGGAAATATCTCAGTTTCCCAAGGTCTTTGATTTCAAACTCAGAGGCAAGCCGTGTTTGCAGAATCTGTTTCTCCATAGAATCATAACCTGTGATAATAATATCATCAACATATACAAGGAGCACAGTAAGCTTCCCATTATGGGAGTGTTTGAAGAAAAGAGAGTGATCTCCTTGACTCTGTCTGTATCCTAAGGTCATCATAACCTTAGTAAACCTTCCAAACCAAGCACGAGGTGACTGCTTCAATCTATACAAGGCCTTTTTTAATCTACAAACTTTATTTTCTCCCTTCACAGAATCAAAATCAGGTGGGATTTCCATGTAGACTTCTTCTTCTAACTCACCATTCAGGAAATCATTTTTCACATCAAATTGATTTATATCCCAATTGGAATGGGCAGCAAGGGATAATAAGACTCTCACCGTATTCATCTTTGCAACTGGAGCAAAGGTTTCTTCGTAATCAATGCCATAGGTTTGAGTGTAACCTTTGACCATTAATCGAGCCTTGTATTTTTCAAGAGTTCCATCAGAATTATATTTCAGGGCATAAACCCATCTGAACTCTACTGCTTTCTTTCCGTTGGGTCTATCAATAACCTCCCATGTTTTATTTTCTCCAACGCATTCATTTCCTCTTGTATGGCTTGAGCCCAATTCCCATCTTTCAAGGCTTCATGTATTGATTTTGGGATTGCAATAGAATCTAGTGCTGAAACAAAGTTTTTGTGCTGCACAGAAAGATTAGCAGAGGAAACAAAGTGGGAGATAGGGTATTGAGTACAAGAGGGACAAGAGGAACAAGTTTTCTTATGACAAGATCTTTTTCCTTTTCTAAGAGCAATGGGCAAATTATCAGAATCAACATTAATGGGTAACTCATCAGAAGTATTAACATCATGATCAGAAATATGAGATTCAGGAGAAACAAGAGACTCGGAAGAAACAGGAGATTCAGGACTTACCAGTGGTTCAGGCGATTGAGGTTGCTGGTGAGACAGTCTGGGTTGTTTCCTCCTCTGATATACCAATTCAGGTGTCAAAATTTTCCGTATCTCAGGTGTATTTGAAGGTTCTCACACAGCAGGAGCAGATACACTAGGTAGAGAGAAGACTGATCCAGGCTCAAAGAAGGAAGGGGACGAGTCTTCTGAAGAACGGTTCTCCCCCTGGAAATAAGATTCAGATTCTTGAAATGTGACATCCATAGAAACAAAAAAAATTCAACTTGGTGGATGATAACACTTGTACCCCTTTTTATAAGGGGTATAACCAAGGAAGACACTCTTAAGAGCCCTTGGATCCAACTTACTCCGATGTTGTTTATGAACATGGACAAAGGAAACACATCCAAACACTCTTGGTGGAAGGCTCTGCAATATGGGAACAAAAGGAAAGAAGGAAGTCATGGAATGAATAGGACGGATATTGTTAAGGACCGGTGAAGGCAAACGGTTGATCAAAAAAGTTGCAGCTAACACTGCTTCTTCCCAAAGAACTAGGAACAGATGTCTGGAAAAGTAGTGCTCTAGCAACTTCAAGGAGGTGACGATTTTTCCTTTCATCAACCCCGTTTTGTCGAGGGGTATCAACACATGTGAGCTCATGAATCATACCTCTGTCTGAAATAAATTGTGACAGACGTTGATTAACGTACTCAGTACCATTATCAGATCCGAGTCTTTTAATACCCTTACCAAACCGAGTCTCAACCATGTGATGAAACCGAATAAATATCTCTGGTACTTCAGAATTATCTTTCATCAAGTATATCCATGTTACCTGAGTACAATCGTCAATAAAAGAAACAAACCACCTTGCACCTGAAACACTGTGCACTTTAGAAGGGCCCCAAACATCAGAATGGATAAGAGAAAAAGGTTCCCTGCTTTTAATAATGCTAGAAGGAAATGACACTTGATGGTGTTTTGCAAATTCGCAAACATCACAATGAAAGGTCTCAACCGACTTATTGAGAAACAGAGAAGGGAACATAGACTTCAAAAGACTAAATGGTGGATGCCCCAGATGCTTGTGATGGAGCCAAATCATAGACTCTGCAGTAGAAGGATGACGTGTCATTAATAACTGATTTTTGCCAGCATGGTATGGAAGGAGATGATACAACACATCCTGTTCATTAGCAACTCCAATTGTCTTCTTCGTGGTAAGATCCTGAATAACACAATGAAAAGGAAAAAATGTGATAGAACAATTCAAATCAGTTGTAAGTTTTTGAGTGGAGATAAGATTGGTAGAAAGCTGAGGAACATGAAGAACATTTTTAAGAAACAAGGAAGGTTGAATTTGAATGTTACCAGAACCAATAATTGATTTATGGGATCCATCAGCTATAGATATAGTATGAATACCAACAGTAGGATGATAAGAACAAAACAACTCAGTACAACAAGCCATATGATCAGTTGCACCAGAATCCAAAATCCATGAGGTTTTAAAATCAGTGCAAGAAGCAAGAAGAGATGTAGAACGTGTGCTCTTACCAGATAAGATCAAAGAACTATCATGCTCGGCCATTCTTCAATAAACAAAAAGTTAACAACCAGCGTTAAAATCAACCAAACAGAATATCAAATGACCTTCGATCAAAGAGGTGAGCACAGATGCAGAACCGCCTTGGAGAGACGATCAAGACTGCAGTGGTCCGACCACGATAACCGCCGCAACGCGCAGTCACGCGCCAGAGAAGCTGGCGGCCCTTGGGTTTCACTCGCAAGGAGAAGGGCGGCGCGTGGAGGCGCGTCTGACGTCCGATGACCTTGGGCTTTTCAGGGCGGTGTCGTCCGGCAGGTGCGGCTGGGTCTGTGACTGGTTGGAGCAAAAAAATGACCGAAAAAGTGCCCAAATCGTGAGGACGGGTTCTGAGTTTGACAACGAGGGTGAACAGGAACGCTGGTGAACAGGTTCTGAGTATTCTGATGTGTGAAGAAGAAAAAATAATAAAGAAACAAAGATGTTCTCAGTCCAAGAGGTCCCCGGAAAATTTTTCAAGTGGCGGCTGATGGCAGCGAGAGACGAACAAGGTTTTGTAGGCGCGGAAACAGAGCCCTCAGGATCGAGAGCTTTGATACCAACTTGAAAAAGATATTTGAAATAATATATTGAATTGTATATAAAAACTGTACAAGAGTACTCTATATATAGAGTACAGAAAAAATCTAATGGGCCAAACCCAAAAATAATAAAACAAACCCTAGAGAAATCTAGTTCCTTCTAGAGGATTCTAACTAATTACAAATAATTACAAATAAATAAATAAAATACTAATTCTAATATTTACAACATTATCTATTTATAATTTTTTTTAGAAATTACACTAAATATGACTGGTCAGACATAATATAATTTGTAAGAATTGGTAAAAAAAAAATAAATATAACATTCTCCCTAATTATTATTTAACTCATAAATTTAAGAAGAAATGAATGGAACAATATTCATTGTTCAAATTAGTGAGGCGGGAGAGTCTGGTGCTAACTACATCAGTGCCACAATTTAAAAGCACCACTTGTGATTTGAACATCAAATCCAATAAAGAGTAAAGTCCCCTTTGAGTTTCTAATAAAAAAATAGAATCTCTACTTTAATCTATTATAAAAAAAAATAGTCCTTTTGATTCCTATAAAATTTAAAGTGAATCTATTTTAATTCTTTTGAGGGATCATTATGATTTTTTTTTAATTTGTGAGAGACCACAACTTTATCTAAATGAAAATACTTTGGATTTCTTAAGAACTTCCAACTAATTTTTATTTTTAGGAAATTAAAGTGATAACCATATTTTTATTAGGGACCTAAAAAGAACTGGACTCTACAATAAAATAAATAATATGTAGTCCTGAAGCAATACATTTTTGAAGAGAGATATTTTTATTACCAAATTTTTTCACTACCAACTTACTACCTATCTAATCACCATTAGATCAATATTTTCTCTCTCTTCATAAATTTGTTAGCATTTTCTCTCTTTGATCCAATGATGATTAGACTGGTAATAAGTTGGTAGTAGAAAATTTTGATAGTCAAAATATCGTCTCTCTCTACATTTTTATATTTCCTATTCAAATGATTCAATCGGCCGATAGTTGACGCGGGAAAAGTGAAGCAAAGAAGTACATTTGCGAATTGCGTGGTCTTTTCCACCCGTTCTTGGGGGTGCTATTTCTATGTTGCGGTTTTTTTTTTTTTTTCCATTCATATTAGCCTCCCTCTAATGAGGGCAATTTGACGCTCTTGTCACATGAATAATAAGACACATGTATTATCATGTAAAATGAGATACATGTATTATGAATAAATTATATGGTTAAATTTTTCTCTCTCTCCTTAACGTTAACACAACATGTCCTTTTTAGTGTCTTGTTTTATTGAATGAATATATCAAGTAGGGTGTTATGCGAACATTTAAAATACTTTTCCTTCCACAAAATAATTGATAGATAGTTGAGTTACTTACACATGTTGACAGAAGTTTGATCCCTAGCGGTGTGTATAGAAAAAAAATTTATTTTCAGAAATTTATCCATTTAATGTAATCTCTCACCTCGAAAGGATTAATCTTCAGCTGTCGACTAGAAGATAGTTTGAAAAATCAATATATATATATATATATATATATATATATATATATATATATATATATATATACATATATATATATTGGAAATTAACATGAAGATAAAAACAAAAGGCTAGCTACAAAATCAGGGCCACCCTATTCCTATAGTGTCATAGAATAATATGCCGAGACACCCTTGTGGAGGATCATCAAATATTTGAGTCTGCCAATTAAACTCATAGGAATAGGAGGCAAGCCAATCAGCCACACTGTTTCCTTCACAATGAATATGAGAGATGTGCACCTTCCAGTTTCTGATCACCAATTCTCGGATACTTCCTACCAAAGGAAAAGATGAGTGTGTTTCGCTACAACCATTTCTAAGGTGAGACACCCATTGTCGTTGAAAATCAGCTTACCGATGTTTTGTTTAAATTTGTGATTGAATTCTAATTAAATCAAATAATAATTAAACTAGTAATATATAATTAATTCATAATTCAACCACTTCAACTGCTAATCCAATTTAAAAAACACCAGACATGAAATTTGTGAAATGGGATCCACCACCAATTAAGTACACGTTTTTATGTTTTTGAGTGATGTAAAAGAATAATATAAACCATTAAGACGACTCTCACCCAACATCTTAATGTTTTGGGTTGGAGTGATTCTTTATATAAGAGCTTCAATAACCACAAGGTCACGAATTCGATCTTCACCGCCCTCCACTTTCAAGTGGGATTAAAATAAGCATAAGGTAAATAAAAAACTTGAGCATGTTCAATATCCACACTTCAAGCCCAAAGAGCTCTTGTGTGAAGGAGTGTGTTAAAAAATAATATATATCATTAAAAGGGGTGAGTTCTTTTGGATTACATCCGGGTATCCCCACAGCCGATAGCCATGAGACTAATCCCTCGCCCCGGGTCAGCGCACAAAGCGGTAAAGAGCTGGCCACAGAATGCTTTCCATTCACAAGAGATGGGGTTCGAACCCCCAACCACTTGCTTAAGGGACGAGATGCTGAACCATCACGCCCACCCACGTGGTTAAAGGGGTGAGTTCTCTACACATGACATAATCATGCCTACTAGCCCCCAACTTTGGGTGGTATTCCTAGATGTCATTCTGGAAGAAAATTGTACACAAAACAAAATACTGGGAAAATCAGGTTTTAGGAAAAAATTTCAAAAAACTTGTACTAATAGTGTGTAAATAAGATTACCATTATCACTTTAATGAGAATCTCAAAAAAATTCCCCCTACCAAACACCCCCTAATTTTTTTTAATGATTTGTTTTCCACTTGACTACCCAGAGAGCATTTAGTTGTTTAATCATGTATAAACAAATTGTTGTTAGGGGTGTTAGCGGGCTGATTCGAGCCGAGCTTTGATCTTGAAAGGCCAAGTCCGTGTTTAAATGTGTCAGACTGTCCTTAGCCTGTTACTTGTTACGAATATAATATCGGCCCGTAGTCTGACTTATTTACAAAAAGTAAAAGTCTGTCTTAGCCTGTTAAAAAATAAAAATAAGATAACAGAATCCCACGAAAATTCATAAATTCATTGTATATCCAAACAGAAAAGTCCAATGACATAAAAAAATTTAGCACATAGGCATACCAACCAATTCCCAGATCGATTAGGAACAATAAATCATAAAAATTACATCAGTTTCAGTGGAATCAAAGGAAAGTAAGAATTTATATTCAAAATCAATTTCCAGATAGAAACCTTAACTTCCAATTTGCAACAGTAATTTACAAAGTCCACAATAAATAAATAAAATAAAGTGAGAGAATGTAGATAACAGGTTATCTTATCTTTGCCCATTATAAAAAAACTGCCAACAAAAATAAAAATAAAAATAAAAATTGACACAAATGAGCAGTGAACTGGAAAGAATGAGTTTTATGGGTTTTTTTGTGTGAAAGAGGATGAAGGATAATGGTTTGGAAGGACCGATTTGGTTTGGTGTGGCTATGGATCAGTGAAGATTGGTGACTAGTTAGGTTGGGGTTTCTAAAATAAAAAGAAATAAAGAAAGGGCTGTGGGTGGGTTTCGATGGAGATGGCTTCACTGGTGGATGCATGATTCATGTCGGTCCAAGGAAGAAGAAGATGGTGGGGGTGCTGTGCGGCTGTTGGTTTGAACGGAGAAGAAGATGGGAGGACCGTACGGTCTTTGGAGTGGGTGACGGTGTTTTCGCCGGTCAAGGAAAAGGACCAGTGATAAGTGTCTGAGTTCTAAAAATCATTTTATGGCAAGGAGATGGCTATGGAGGAAGGTGATTTGGGCGGTGGCTGGTTTCTTGGTTGGACCGAGGAGGTGGGAGGTGGTCCGACGATGGTGGTGGACCTGTGGTTGGAAAGACGATGAGGGTGAAGAACGGTGGAGCTTGGCCGGAGAAGATGGGTAGGGTTCAAATGGGTTGGTCGGTGGCCCTTGGTGGTTAGTGGAGGTGTAAAGGAAGAAGAGACGGGCCAGCCTCCTAGGCCCAAAGGCCATACTTATTCATAGAAATCTAAGGCCTTTTAAGTAAAAAGGCTTTTATATGTGTTCAAGTTTGAGCCCAATATTTAAAAAAGACGGGCCGGACCAGGCCAGAACAGGCTAGGCCTAAGGCCCCTGGCCTTATTATCACCCATAATTGCTGTAGTATGAATAATCATTATAGAATTAGCTTTGGAAGTTGAAATCAACTCGAATTAGTTTTAGGGTTTTTTAATCTCATATTAAATGAGATAAGTTATATCATGTCATGTAGATAAACTTGTGGGCTCTACCACCTGAAAAATTAAAAGAAAAGAAAAGAAAAAAGTGACAGTTATTAACTATGTAGCACCGACACGGGATACGAGATACGACACGACACTTTGACACGTTAATTTTAAAAAATGTTAGATTTTGACACGTTAGGATACGTTTTGATATTAAATAATATTTTTAATTTATTTAGTGTATATTATATTTAATATTCAATAATTTAACAAAAAAATAAAGCTAAACTTATAATAGCCATCAATTTTGCAAAAAAAAAATAAGATATCCCAAATATTTATATTAAACTCAATAAAATGGTAATCGTAATCCAACGAATCTAATAGTTGGAACTAAAATCGCAACAGAACGCATCCTTTGAATCTTTTGTTGAGTCTCTACAACGCGTGTTGGAGTGTCGGAGAGTGTCGGACATGACACGTTAGGGATTTTGAAGTGTCGATGCTTCATAAGTTATTAAAGGGTATATAAGAGAGAAAACTTATCTATATGAGAATAATTTTTCCCCTATCTTTAAACACAAAATTAGAAGAATAGAAAAAATAAGAGGCTTCACGGACCAATTTGCTCCATTTAGGAAAAGGAAGATCCATGACTTCACCTGGGTTCTAGTTAGAACCATAAAATAAACGGATTGAGCCCAAACTATTACGTTCAGTAGTGGACTTTGTACTGTAGTTTCTTTTGTCGGATGGATGCAGCCACAGTTTTTGTAAATATTAGAATTGGCAAGCCTTTGAAAAAAAAAAAAAAAAAACAGAACTGACTCGACGTAATCGGGGGTAAGGAGTTATCCATAAAAAAAATTCGTTTAAGTTCATTAACATGTTACTTTATTTGTAAATATGTTGCATTCATTGTTTTTAGGCTAATCGGCCAAAATGTTTTTTTTTTTTAATTATCAATTTATCTCACTTTTTAAATTATATACGAATCTATCTGGGAAATAATACTCTCATGCTACATGAGAGTAAATTATTTTCCTACAAAAATTTGTTTTCCGTACCAATTAATTTTTATTTTTTTTATAAACATTTTTCTTTTCTTTTTAAATATAAAATAACGGACCCACATTTAACTCCTATCTACTTTTTTCTTTCCTACAACATAAGAAAACTTAAACCCATCTTTATTTAACTAAAATTGGCTGTCATTTACTTGAATAAATGACCTATCTACTTGGATAAATATTTTGGTCAACGAATGGAATATATAAAGTTTGATTTTAAAATGGGACCCATCCGATCAACTTCCAAATAAGAATTGGAGGAGGGATATTCTTACTACCAAAATTTTCTACTACCAACTTACTACCTATCTAATCATCATTGGATCAACATTTTCTTTTTTTTTCAAAAACTTTTTTAACATTCTCTCTTTGATTCAATGGTGATCAGATAGGTAGTAAATTAGTCGTAGAAAATTTTGGTAGTAAGAATATCCTCCCTCTAAGAATTGATATATAATTTGGAAAATGACACAAACTGGTAAACTTATTTTAAAAGAACGACAATTTGATCAATCAATCTTATATACAGAAAACGGATTTTTACATTTGGGAGAGAATTTTGATATCGATTCCCATCAAATATATTTTTAGAAATGAATAAAAAGTTTTAGCTGTGACTAAAATTTCACTTTGGATTACTCTTAAAATAAGTTATAGTCAATTCATGGAATAGAAAATTCTAGGGATATCTATGGTTTGATTCCTCTCAAAAATATAATTAGGGTTAGTATAAAAAAAGAAGAAAAAGAGAGAGTTATAATAGTCTAAATTCAGAAAGGAAAAGTAGATAATTAATAGATGTTAATTAAATAATTTTCCATAATGTTTAATAGTTTTTTTAGATAAACCATAAGTATTCTTCACGTGAAATAATTTTGTTCATAATGGATATATGATTAAGACTTTAAATCCCTCCCAAACTCTCATTCCTACCTAGGCAGTTCTCACACGCCAATTGAGATATCAACATTTGATATAATATTTTATTAGTTGAAAATTACACAATAATTCTAAAAAAAATTCATTTAAAAACAGAACAATAGCAGCCTTTAAATAATTATGCTAATAAGACTATTTATTATATGGTTATATTCATTTGAATATTATTAGTTCTCGTCCTTATCGTTTCAGTCACTTGCACACAAATATGGAATGCCATTGCTTTTTGACAGAAAGTAGCTTATCTAAATCTTCACACCTTTAATCTTCGAATAAATTACATTTTTCTCATAAAAGCTTAAATTACACATTTCTTTTTAATTTTTAAGAAAAATAATCTGCTCCCTTAAATTAAGATTAATATGTATTAATTTACTTTAATCTATTTTATGAATAAGCATCACCCGCCACTAGTTTGATACTTTACTATCAACTTTGAAAGTTTAAAAAATAAAAGGAAATTAGATGAAATCGCAAAACCGGTAGTAAAAATGTTCAAAATTTCATATTTTGAGTCTCAAAGACAATAATAAAATTATTTAAAACTAATTGCTGATAACTAATTAGACTACATATAATAAATGAGTTCACTTTTTCTGCACTTAAACTTATCGGCAGTAAGCCCAATACGACGTCGTTTTGAGCGGAAATCATGTTGTTATTGTAATTTTAATTTATTTCAGTGTTATTATAATCTTTATAATGATTTTTTAATCTTTTAATCCCAAAACGACGTCGTTTTGGAAGTAAAGGCAGATAACTTATCTGCATTAACTGCATAAATATTTTTTCGATAATAAATATATTCCAAAAGACTCGTTTATAGTTGCTCACGCGCCACTAAGAAATCCATTTATATTAAAGTGAAAATATGTAACATATTTTCATCTTTGAAGGGAATTTGAGTATTTCACATAAACCAAGGGTATAAATTATCCTTTTCTTTTCAAAAGCCTAAATTGATTTTTGGCAAATCATTTCCAATGATCACTTATAAGTTTTCTATCGTAAGACACAACATTCTAAATATCTTTTATCACTTTAAACCACAAGTTTCAACTTTCAACCTATTCATCATCACCTTTCTCATCTCATGACTTAGTTCTAAGATGAACAACACCAATGGTCCAGCACTATATATCAATATATTTTTCATCATATATTCAAATTTCTAAATTAACAAGGCCTCTTTCAACATAGTGGCATTTCCATTCCTAGCTATTAAAGTTCAAGTTTTCTTTCTTTAATATCATTATTAGTGGAGTTTTGGTACATCTGAAAAGATGGGAATTGTGGACGTCGCTCTCCCACTACCTCTCCAACATATAGGCGCGGAACATGTCTAGTTTCCCACATATTCTATATACCTAATACCACATCAACAATTATCGCAAGGGACGGTAAATTGGGTGGCCCGCTCCGCTATCAACTCGTCAAAAAATGAGTCTGTCCGTCCCATTCCGCTTTTGAAAATGGGCTGAAAAGCTCAGCTCGACCCGCCAACTTGAGCCTATCTTACATTGAGCCACCTCGACCCGTCTATGCCCGCCGTCAACCCACCAAAAACTGAGCCCATTTCATCCCACCACACTTTTGAGATGGTTGAAAAATCATCCTGTTTAGCTGGTGGGGTGAGTTGGCCTGCCGAACCAAGTCCATTTTGCCGGCTCTACATAAGGATATATATATATATATATATATATATATATATATATATATATATATATATATATATATTAGTCTTCAATTCCATGATGCATGTTGCTATCCGAGTAGTCACATTCAAGTGAAATGGACATATTCAAGTGGGGGGAAATGGGTAGATTCTGCGTGCTATATGAGATATGGTCAGCGTGGGCTGACAATAGATGTGTGTGTGGTTATATACTTGTATTTTGTTCGATCTCTGTGTGTTTAAGATGTCCATTTCAAACATGTAATAATGAATACTTTACCATGGATGATTTGTAAGGAGAAGTGACAAGCAATTTTTCCAGATCATGACGTGCTCTTCCATCCCCACTTTCTTTCTTAGTTAGAGTAAGAGAAAGAAAGAAAAGATAATAATATGCTCAGACAAAAAATTAAAACAGCTCACTTTTTATTTTCGCATATTTTATGTATATTTTATCATATCTAGATACTTAGGCTTTTCTTTTCTATCTTCCTCCTTTTTTCTTAAACAAGTACAATCTTTCTCGTGAGTTTTATTCTTTCCCCATCATAATCCTGAAACAAAGCATGTTTTTGTTTGCTTTGACAATGACCACCGAAGCCGAAAGCAAAAGATGAAAGGGAAACGTACCCAAACGTCAATAGGCACTAGCGGTGTACACAGGACAATGTGGGTTGCATTTATTGGTTAAAGGGATTTGAAACTCTTAACATTTTTATTTTTTGTGCATGAGTTCAATATTTGTTTTTTCTTTGACAAAAGTCTTAGTGAACAGTCACCATAAAGATCTCTCAACACCCTTATTCATAAAAAGAAAAATGTAACAAATGCTATTAACTCAGCTGGAACATAAAAAATGAGCAGATGCAGATTCGATCGTGTGTTAGATTTTTTTCAATATCATTTTTTGTAAGAGTTTAAAGTCGTAATCTTGGACCCGTCTCGATCGGAAGAGTCCCAAAGTGATGAATCGATTAAAATATTTAAACAAAAATAAAAATCTTTTTTTTTTTTTTTTTTTTTTTTTTTGAGAATGAGTTCTAAAATCATAAATAAATTGTAAGCGCCTGAACAGTGATATTAAAATAACACAAATTAATTACTAAATCATTGGCTCGAAAGGGAGATGAAAAGCAGGGTTGGCTCTATGAGATAATAATCTAGTATAGTAAGGGAAAAGCACCATT
The DNA here is from genome assembly GCA_032173675.1 of Gastrolobium villosum. Classification (NCBI taxonomy): domain Eukaryota; kingdom Viridiplantae; phylum Streptophyta; class Magnoliopsida; order Fabales; family Fabaceae; genus Gastrolobium; species Gastrolobium villosum. The sequence goes on along the minus strand of JAVKPL010001312.1, from coordinate 122,952 downwards.
CTAGAATTTTTGGGCAAAAGAATTGCCCGGTTAAAGTTGATTGGATAAGTTTTTCCAAAGTAATGCAGTCAAACATGTCACATATGCTGACGGGACTAGTCCCGTCACTGACACTGACGGGACTCGTGCCACGTCAGCGCCACGTAGGCATGCTCATTACCGTAAAACTTTTGAAGACGATAACTTGTGACTCGGGTATCCAAATCAGATGATTTTTTTTTTGATTTCACATAACTTTTCGAGATCTACCCAATGATATCTCATTTGACATATTTTATCTCCCACAAACATAGTTCGAAGATTTTCTGGATTTAAATGCTCTTGTGATTGTGATACAATTTTACAAATTCAAATTATGTTTGTGGGAGATAAAATATGTCCAATGAGATATCATTGGATCTCTATTTATATATATATATATATATATATATATATATATATATATATATATAATAATTTAATCCCACTGTAGATCTCGAGAAGTTATGTGAAATCAAAAAAAAAATCATCTGATTTGGATACCAGAGTCACAAGTTATGGTCTTTCGAAGTTTTACGGTAATGAGTCTGCCTACGTGGCGCTGACGTGGCACGAGTCCCGTCAGCATATGTGACATGTTTGATTGCATTATCTTGGAAAAATTTATCCAATCAGTTTTAACTGGGCAATTCTTTTACCCAAAAATTCTAAGATGGTGCTTTAGCCAGTATAGTAAGTAGTAACAGAAATAAAAAATGATAAGCAAAAGGCAACTCAAAGGGAGAAGTGCGGTATTTATAGAGGAAATAGATTCCCTGATAAATGCTTGAGTCAAAGCGTTTTGTCCAGTGGGCGCACTGTGATGTGGGGTAATGCGTCTTCACATGTATGTGAAGCACATGTGCATGAGAAAAGAAGATTAGGTGTGAAAAAAAAAATATTTGTCCTATTTTAATTAAAGGTGCAGCTGAGGCTCTATAAATTAAAAATAAAATAAAAATAAACCTTAGTGCTTTGCTGGTCCAGAACAATATACGTTAGATACAAAAATGAACACTTGATTGATGTTCTACAATTCAATATGTATAGCTGTGACAAATACAGAAAAGAATAAAAGAACGATCGTTGAGAGATAGGGAGAGAAAAATAAATAAATAAGTTTAAATAAATTAAGGGAAACTTCAATCGACCTTTTTTATTTAACTTTGAAAGACACTCGTTTTGATACTCAAACTTTAAAAATGTGCAACACGATCTATGGATATTTAGAAGTGTGCATTTTAATCATTTTATATACATTTTAAAATTTGAGTACTAAAGTGCACTTGAACACAAGTTATATATATATATATATATATATATATATATATATATATATATATATATATATATATATATATATATATATATATAGGTCACGATCATTTTACACCAGTGTAAGTTACACTTTAATCGTGTCTGTTAATTCCACTTATATCTAAAGGTTCAAAATTTTTAGTAATGTGAACCAGGATACAAGTGGATCTATGGTCAAGATTGAGTATAAGACTTTTAACTCTTACACCGGTATAAGAATATCCTACCCCTATATATATATATATGGGAAATAATTATCTCATGTTGCATGAGATAATTATCTCATGCAACATGAGATTAATAGATCTCTATTTATATATATATATATATATATATATATATATATATATATATATATATATATAGATAATTTATCTCATGTTAAACAGACAAATTTGTGGACCCCATTATTTGTAAAAAAATAAATAAAAAAGCTCAAGGGACCCACCTTTTTATTAGTGTAGGAGAGAGAATTTATCTTCTTTAACATAAGAAAATATTTTCTCATATATATATATATATATATATATAGTTTATGGGTTTTATAAGAATTATGTTGTAGGAAAAGTGATTGTGTTATGGTATAGAGATTCATTCTGCGTGCCAGAGTTTTTTTTTTTTTTTGCTGCGGGCCCCACAAAATGTTATGTGTAGGAAATTTTTTGTGGTCATGTTAAATGATAGATGATAAACCCATAGTTTATTTTTTTCAGTAAATACAGATAAATTATCTATAATAAGCCCAAAATGAAGTTATTTTGAGGAAGAATCAATGTATTTTTGTAATTATAATTTATTCCAAGGTTATAACAGTTTTTATCATTATGATTTTTTAATCTTTTAACCCTAAATAACGTTGTTTTGGGAGAAAATGTAGATAATTTATCTGAATTCATTGTAGAAATATTATATATATAGTATTAGATCATTTTACACAAGTATAAATTTATATTCTCAATTTCGACCCGTTGATCTCATTTATATTTAATGACATTAATTTTCTAATTATGTAAGTCATTGGATATAAATAGATCAATGTCCATAAATAAATATAAAATTTCTTATCATTACACTAATATAAGAACAATCTACCCCATCAATATATATTATATAAATTTGATAACACATCATATACAGTGGCGAAACCACTTGCGTACCGACTAATTTTCAAAAAAATGTTATATATTTTCTTTAAAAATTATGGTATAGTTTTGGTATTGATTAACTTTTTTTATAAACTGATTAAATTTTTAAAAATAATACAACATTGATACTAGCTGGATTTTACTAGTTGAGTCTTTTGGCACTAAGTGATCTTTTCCCTAGCTCCACCACTAATTCACTACGAACATTCATAAATAAGCATGATTAATTTTGATGTTTATATAAATTGAAAATGAAAATGTAAATTGAAAATCTAATTAACAGTGCAATTTTTCATTTTGGCTAAAATATAGTTACGAGACTTTATATATATATATATATATATATATATATATTATTCATTAATTCATTGATTATTTTTTATTAATCCGATTCAAGTTAGGTAGGATCATATGAGCGGCAAAATCTTTTCTATCAAATTTTGACATAGTTGCATTTTTAGGGAATCGAACTCTCGAAATCACCTATTAAATTAGAACAATCTCTTATCCAATGATTATATCTCAATTGGCAACACAAGTTGAGAAAATGGAGAAAGAATTTACAAAATACATCTTTAAAGAGGGGTGGAGAACTTTAACTATATCTAAGCTTTGACTTAAGATTAGTCCAATAAATAATTTAAAAAGTTGAAACTTGTAAAAAAAAAAAAAAAACCAAATATAGTCATAAGAATTGACGTGATAAAAGGACGCAAAAAAATGTGAGTTTTGGTTTTCTAACGTTGATTGAACACAGGAAGACAATGAAAATAAATTATGGGAAAAGTGTTTATCATTTTAAATGACACAATTTATATCCTTTCACTCTCACAAAGAAGTGAGACCCACACCTTTATTTTTTTATCAACTCTCTCTCCTTCTTTATCTATCTCTTTATCTCTCTTAAAATGACATAATTTTACATCCTTTAAAATGACATAATTTTACATCCTTTAAAATGACACACACTTTATCTATAAATTATTGAGGGAGGATATTCTTACTACTAAAATTTTATACTACTAACTTACTACCTATCTAATCACCATTGAATCAAAAAGAGAGAATGTTAAAAAGTTTTTGAAAAAAAAGAAAATGTTGATCTAATGGTGATTAAATAGGTAATAAATTGGTAGTAGTAAATTTCGATAGTAAGAATATCCCTCCTCTAAATTATTTCCCTAAAAGTTTGCTGCATTCAGTCTCGTCAACAATTAAAGTAACCCGAGATGATATTAATTTGTAATAGACAAGAAAATCGAACGGTTGAACCTTATTATTGACCGTAATTACAAAGAAAAGATAGGCATCTCTCTCTCTTTTTCCTCCCCCCTATTTATTTAGAGTCTTCGAATAATTCACCTTTGGAACCCAACTCCACCTCCACATCTTGAGCTCTATCTTGGATGTCTATACTTCCCTTATAATGATATCTTGGAGCAACATACAGAAAATAAATCAAGTTCAGAACTCCCATCCCTGCTATGAGGTAGTAAAAGTAATCTAGCCTGCCAGCATTTATATCATTTGTCAACCAATCTGGATGGCTATGTGTTCTAGTTGTATGATGAACTATGGTGACTACTATGGTGCTAACATAGCTAGCCCCAGCAAAAGAACATGAGAACAAGGCATTAGCAACGCTTCTCATATGCTCAGGAAATTGCACATTGAAGAACTCAATTTGTCCAATTATATTAAATGCCTCGCAAAGACCCATCAGGATTAATTGAGGGGCTAGCCACAGTACTGACATGGGAGCAATGCCCTCTGGATTTGGATTCTTATTTGCTGAATCTCTTCTCACTTTTTCAACCACGGCAGCTGCAACCATGGACAAGATAGAGAACACCATGCCAATTCCAATTCTCTGGAGGAGAGTGATACCTCCTTCATGTTTAGTGATTCTTCTTAGTGCTGGTACCAACACTCTGTCATAGAATGGAACCCACAAACCTATGGTGATGAATGATATAATTCCAATTGAACCGGGTGGTATTTGAAATTTGGGTCCAAGGTGTCTATCCATTTTCTGTGCTTGTGATATGGTGAATGTTCCTTGTTGTGCCATGGAAGTGAGACCAATGATACCAGCAGCCCAGATAGGAAAAATTCTTGCTAAGCATTTAACCTCTTCTACTTGCTGAATGCTCGCAAGTTTCCACTGATTTACTCTGCTCCCATCTGGATTAAGCTCACCTTCCATTACTAGAGCAGCTTTATTCAAGACCCTAAACAATGCAAAGCAATATATGTAATTACAACATCGGGTTAATATTTCTCCAATTTGTGGGTGGGATTCTATGAAAAGAAGAGATAGAAAAAAATAAAAAATAAAAAATACTCATTTTTATGTGAGTGCATAAAGCAGAAAATTAAACTCTTACAACTTTTATGAGCTTTATTAATCTCATGCAATAGGATAGAAGCTCTCTCATGCTACTGTGTGGGACCCACTCACTTATATCATTTTTTCTTCTTTTTAATATGTGGTGGGGCTCACCAAATCATGTGTCTATAGTAGGAGATAACTATCTCTTACAATATGAGAAAATAGAATCCAAAAGAAAAAAATACAAAATTTGATGTATGTGTAATAGAGAAAAAATACTATCCCATGTCATAAGAGTATATTTTCCCAACTTTTATATACAATAGTATATAGGACAATGACATAAGAACCCATAACAATAAATTAAACTGTTGCAAAATTGAATACTCCACAATGATAGAGATATCTTACCCGAATTGGTTGGTGAAAGGTAGTTTTGACAAAACAGCAGTCCCATACAAAGGAGGATCATAAAAAATCCCATCTACCTGCTTCTCATTTGGAAGCTTAAGTTTTCGCTTTCTATAAGCAGCCACTAGAACTTGTGCAATACCAGAAAAAATGCTTCCTTCTGGCTTAACATATACGTAAACCTTTGTTCCTATGAAGAACATGATGATGGAACAAAGCATGCATACAGTTGGTATAGCAAAACCTATCTTCCAGCTAACAGAGTCTTGGATATAGACAATCAGTGTTTGAGTGAGCAACAATACCACAGTAAATGTAGTGTAGTACCAATTAAAGAAGCTCTTGATCCCTTTATTCCCTTCATCTGTAGTGCGATCAAATTGATCAACACCAAATGGTATACTACATGGCCTTATACCAGCAGAGCCTATGCTTAAAGAGATAAGTCCCATAAGCAAAGCACCCAGATGAGATGTGCTAGCTCTAACACATTGATTTAATATTCGTTGCTGTGTTGTACAAGATGGAGGGTGCAATTCTGGTAACCAAGCCGTTAAAGTCACCACGGTCATCCCCTGTCACAACAATTATTCATAAAAACACTTAAATATTTATTTATCTTATACATGTTTGAAAAAATGCAAGCATAAAGAAGTGAAAGGCAAAACAAGTGACTAAACAATAAAGCGAAAGACATAAAGGTAGTGATGTCATGTTAGGAAACATATCAGCGAAAAGATTTATGTGTAAACAATAAAGGTGGATGCAGAAGTCAAACTTCCCCAGTTTAGAATTTATTGAAATTGATGCTTTCACTCCATCTTTTCTATTAAATTAAGTTCAAATGGTCCAATTTAATTTCACTATTTGCATGTCCATCATCTCTTCGTTCGGACCATAAAAGTATGAAGATATGCATGTGTTAAGATACTAGGGTGTATTGGATGATAATTGGTATATGAAGACCATAAAAAACACAAAACATGAATTACTAAGGATATGTTTGATTATTATTTTTAAAAACAGTTTTTTAGTTTTCAGAAAAAAAAATTTAAAAAATTCATTTGATAATGTCTGTTCTGTCAAAATGTTTTGAAAAATATAATTATTTTTAAAATTAAATTTAGAGTACATGTTTCAATTATTTTTATTTTCTATTTTGATTTTTAACTTTTAAAAATAAATAAATATAAAAAATAACTATTTGCATAACTATTCTATAAAAGAGTTAAAAAAAAATCAGTACACAAACACTCCTGAGTTGCATAACACTTTTTTTTTTTTTTTGGTACAGAAGTTGCATAACAGTTTAATTGTCTTTTTCTCTCTCTTATTTATTTATTTCTGCTCCGAGTCTACTAAATTCGACGACGACAGATACACGCACTCCCACGCGCATGACACTTTTTAAAAATATATTATACTCTTAACGTACACCCATATTTATGTCAAATTGAAATAAAGTGACCATTTCATTTATTAAATTAAAATGCCAACCACCCTACATAATATCATAATAAAAGAACAATAAAGTAAAACCAAACCATGAAACGGGGTTGAAAAATGGACACACCTCAAATAGATAATTAAAATCGATATAAAAAAATATAAATACAGCAACTCTAGCTGCAGCATTAACACAACTTTGTGAAGAAGCTTCTTTAAAAAAATAAATAAAAATTAATTGTTTTTTTAACTGAAATAAACATGCACTATTGCACTTGGTTCTGCACAGCTATTATCTATCGTCTCCAGAGTCTCAGAAGTTACAACTAAGGAACTCAAAATAATCAAGCTAGTTCACTCTATTGTAACAAAGGTTTAAATAAATTTAGAGGGGAGAAATCTATACCAGTAGAGAAAAAAAGGAAGCAACAGCTATAGTCCTGAACCGTCCCGCATAGGCATCAGAAATGAAGGCACCAATCAAGGGGAAAAAGTTGGTAATACCAGACCATATGTTGAGAATGTTTGAAGCATAAACTTGGTCCAAATGAAACTCTCTTGTCAAATACACCATAAAGTTTGCAAATAACCCAAATGCTGCCAACCTCTCAAACGTTTCATTTCCTGTATCAGTAGCTCGAAGTAAAGTCAGGGAATCAAATTATTTGTAATTGAGCTTCCTTTGTGAAAGAAAGACATAATTATTGAAGATAATAAAAATTGAGTTAGAATAAAGACAATATAAGACCTAAAATAAAAGGCATGGACTTCCATCCTCCAGGCTTCTTATTAGCTGATTCTGAACAGTTTTTGCTTAGCTTTTCATTGTTTGGTTCCTTTTCTACTGTTGAGCTTGAAGAAAAGCCACTTCTGCAGCATGGAAGTGGCCAAGAAGATAACCAAACAGAAGAAAAGCCAGAGAGCTTTTTCTTCTTATTCTCTGCAGCCAACATTTTCTCCCTAGGTAGTTAAACTATATTGAAACGAGTATGTATTAGGCGTTGATGAGTTTGAGCTAAGGCCACAAGACACTTATTTATACAACACACATTAATGATTGAACGACAGAGGATTGATTATTGGACACTGTACGTAGCATCGTATTTAATGAGTAGAATACATCCGAACAAAGACAGACTTTGGACGTACGTGTGCTACGTACGTTCAGCCTACTAACTCTGACTCATGCACGAGCACCATGTACAGGGATTGCGTGCTGCGTTTGCCATGTTCAGTGGAAGCGTGGGGACCATGAAACAATTTTCAATCCCTTCCTTAATCCGATGGCACTATGACTATCTTTAAAATTCACTTTTTGCATGTGTAGATTATATAGTTTGCAGATTAGGTGTGCACATCAAAAAAAGTTTTCTTTTTAATTTTTGTTTAGATTATTTAAGAAAGGTTTAGTCAAATATATTATTTATGAATAAGATTTAGTTTGCACGTGTTCTGTCTTAGAGACAGGAATGTTTAGCCCAACTAGGCTGACGGGTTAATCTAGATCGTATTGCTTTGGTTAGGAATATCTACTGTAAAAATATCCTTAAACCTAGCTTGATCGTCAAATACAAGGTAAAGTGTGTGATTGTGATCACAGTGTAGTGAGGATCGTGAGTCGAAATTGAGAGTGTCCTTTACCGTGAATCGTCCTTCCCTTTATAGGGGCTGCTACCAGGGTTTGTACGTAGAGCTGAGCTGTCATGACACGGTGGTCATTATAGCTTGGTCGGCCGTTACGGATGGTAACGTGTCGTGCGTTACACGTCTTTAAGTGCAACCCGTTACGTTATTCCGAGACTATCTGTAGCCGATTTTGAACGTCGCCGGGTTGTCTGAATGAGCCTGATTATATGGGCCTCTCGCCGGGTTGTTGAAGTGGGCCGATTATATGGGCCTTTCGTACAGGTCCATAACAGCACGCTAAAAGTAGAAACTATATTCCAAACGTAAGTTGCACTATATAAAAATTTCATCACAGGTGAAATTTGAAATGTAAGAAATAAATACAAATATAAATTTTTTGCACAATATTATATTATTATCTAATAATATAATTAATTTCTTATATGGTTTGATAGATTTTTATTGCAATTTTATTTTAATAAGTTCATCAATATTTAAATTGAAATCCTGGATTTTGTTAATTAATTATCCAACTAATCTAATTTGACTTGTGCATGTTTCCATGGTCGATATATCTCTCATAATCAAATTTTTAACACAAATGCATATCCAAATTAAACTTCTATTTAATACCACTTATTTATTTTTAAATATGATAGTCATTCTCTCTCTTTCTTTATAATTTAAAAATTCAGCCAGTGAGTTTGGGCTTTTGCCCTTTTCTTGTAATAAAAATAAAAAAAATTCAGCCAGTGTTTCTTGGATTGGATTGCTTTCATGTATCTCATATATGTATATGCAACTCAGTGAATGCAAAAGTTTCTCCCCTTCTTTATTTGATGCATTATGTATTTTGTTGAGAGGTGAAACAAGAAATTCTTCAAAAAGTTACTTGGGAACATTTTTAAATGAAAGAATATTTTTAAAAATTCAAAATATTTTGCAATATATACTTTTATAAATAGTATGAACTAGCATAATTCAATAATACAAGTATAAAAATTTAAATTGTTGTGAATAGTTAATGTCAATTAAATCATCTCTAGATATAGACAAAATGTATAAGTAGTGTACATACTGTTGATTTTATATGAATTTATGCATAAAAGTGTGAATATATAGTTTAGAGATATTTTTATATTAAAAAAAAACCGGGTTATATTTATAACTTTTTTTTACTTACAAGTTATAACATTTGATTATCAAATTTTAACTATTGATTTTCGTTAATCTGACAGTTATAATATATTGAGAATTAATAATTAATTATTAAATATGATCTAAAAAATTATAATCACTATATTCATGAAAATCAACGATTAAGATTAGTCATAAAATGTTGTAAATATAACATCCTCTAGAATAATATGAAAAATTAATTTCTTGTCTACTGCAACAATAAACTAAAAATTTAGATTATATTAGTATTAAAATTTAAAATTCTTTATTTACAATTTTTAAATTTTATGTAAATGTTAATAAATATTTTTTTAATAGATATTAACTGCTGTCCGAAATTTTTATGGATCCGATTATTATAATTTTGAGTTTATACCTTTCTACCCTTTATGAGAATTGCGGCTGTCATGATTGCAACCTATAAGATATTTATATAAGGAGAAGTATATTGTTATGTTACAACCAAGTTGTGTTACTACCATGTTACTACCAATCAATCTCATCGTTAGATCTATTATGTTGATCTAACGGTTATTTTTATTTCCATCTTTGTATGGTTATGATTTCTCAAATTTAATATTTTATATTTATTTCCAACTTTGTATAGTTGTGATTTCCCATATTTAATGCTTTCACTTTAAATACGGGGAATTATAACCATACAAAGATAGAAATAAATGTAACCGTTGGATTAACATAATCGATCTAACGGTGAGATTGATTGGTATAGTAACATGGTAGTAACACAACTTGGTTGTTACAATATCTTTCCCCTTTATATAATGGGAAAAGTGTGTATCATTTTAAAGGATGTAAAGTTGTGTTATTTTAACTGAGAGACAGATAGATAAAGGAGGAGAGAGAGTTGACAGAAAAAAATAAATAAAGGTGTGAATCTCACCTCTTTGTGAGAGTGAAAAGATATAAGTTGTGTCATTTAAAATGACAAACACTTTTTCCTTATATAATATCCGGGATTCTTTCTAGTTATAGAATTTGAAATGCATTAGAAAATTACATTTGACGATGATACTTGTGGAACATAGTGACCACATAATTATTCTCCACGAAATAAAATCCACAACATTAATAGGAAGAAAGTGCCAAAGATAGAAATATTTAATCTAACTTCCGTGCCTTTTGTAAGAACACTTATATAGCATTAATAATGCCCTACATTTCACATGTGATACAAGGAAAAACGTGTGTGGGTCTCAAATTTGACTTGATTCCCAGTGTATCGGGGTTTTAATTTTAACCTAACATTCCTCCTTATTTACTCACTTCAGAGATAAATATATCCATATTAAAAGAATATTATCCGCAGTTAAATATATTATATTTAATGCAAATCTTACTTTCTCCAATTAAGAAAGGATATGGATTTGTATAGGGTAAATTAACAAGAAAAACTTAAATAGTATTATTATTGTTATTTAATACAAAATCATCCTGATCTCATAATTTGGAATGAAAGTGGGAATGTCTGTGCGAAGTCTTAAACAAGGGCTACGATCTTCTTACGCCATTATAATGATAATTAATCTTATATTCAATTTTAATCGTTAATTTTTATAAATTCGACGCTTATACTTTATTAAAAGTTAAAAATTAATTAATAAAAACGATCCAATTAATTATAGTCATTTAATTGATGGAAACTAGTGATAAAGATTGAATATAAAAGTTATTATTCTTAGGTAAGTTGATCTGCCCCTTAAACAAATACATGTAAAAATTCGTGGTAATTCGACCATTGAGATTCTTGCTAGTCAACGTTATCAATTATCATCAGTATACCACGATGAGACATTTCTACATATGATCACTATAAAACATCGTAACCAATCACTATGATTCAATGTTCAGAAAATAGTTGATTTAACCCTATCACTTATCGCTCAGAACTTAATTCTATCTTGGATAATTGGAATATAAATATTATCCAACCCCATTTTGGAACAGACTCTTTAATTGTCATCCACGACTTTAGAACAAGACAAAGGTGTTTCACACTGAGTGGATATAAATCAAAAAAATAATTTCTGACAAAAGATGGGATCAATTTCAAGTAATCACTTTAGACGTCAATTTCAATTAAAAAGGAATAAAAGTATAGGGCTGTTTAAGTGTTTTATACATAGTTATCAAATCTGGATCGGTCGGCTAATCAATCGGAAATTGGACTCTCAACGATCCGGTTTGTTAATTGGATTGATTGTGCATTCAAACTAATGAGAATTAATTAAACCGCCAATAAATCGGGTTCAACCGGTGCCAGTTTTTGACTCAAACCGGTTTTGTAATTTTTTGCAAAATATTACAAGAGTTGCTTGAAGCTATGAGGGCTCAATCCCTTGTCCCATGGTGTGACAACATTAGCTTTCCTGCTAATTAAGCCAATGAATCTTATTATATATAATACTCATATTTGTTAGGTCTTGGATAGACCGTATTGCTATACCGTGAGGTATGCGCTCAGAGATAATGTATATACTAGGCTTATAGCCGAGGTCTTAATCACTGCGCCCAAGCAATAGGCTTATAGCCAAGGAGTGGTGTGAGCAGTATTCGTAAATGAGTCAAAAGTGTTTACCTGGGATTCTTAGACTCTTATTTATATGAATTACTTGTCAAGACTAGGGCCTTTTGAACTCCCCCTATTCAATAGGATTCAGCTCCCGTTCTGTTGGGATGTGATCCTATTCTTGTGCCCTCTCACTGTTAGAGTTGTTGAGATACTTATGATGCTCTCCATTAGTAGATTTCCAGGTAGGTAATTGGGATATGATATTTATATCCATAACAATATTAATTGTTATATTTGTTAAATACTTTTATATAAATTTAATTTTACTGGTTTAACTAGTGGGTCATAGTTCAATCCACTAATCTAATATCCCAACCAAGTCAATGACCCGTTCAGGTTTAATATTATTGATTTCATAGATAACATAAGGGATTTTTGATCCATTTGACGTTGAAATAAAAACTTCTTATCATATTAATTCAAAGTCCAAATATTCTATTAAAAAATATAATGAGATATGTGTGGGGTATGTGCACATTCAAATTGCTTATGAAAGAAGTTCATAATTTGTACAAAAACAAATGTGCCTCTACCCCGTTCCGCGCGGCTAAATTTTTTGAAAGTCCGAGCACATACTCCCTAAATCCCAATGTTGCAACAGGAAAGAAGTTGGAATAGTGACCAATGTGCCACGCTTTGGCAAAAAAATTACCATAATGCCACGCGAACAGTAAAATTTTTCAAAATGCCACTCGTGATAATTCGCTACACTGTGTAGCAAATTATGTTTGCAAATAATTCGCTACATTGTGTAGCGAATTATGCCAACTCAGAATGCCTAGTCAGCAAGAATGCCACGCGTCAACTCTAGAGTAATTCGCTTCAATATGTAGCGAATTATGTTGATAAGGACTCAGTCATGTCAGTCGTTGCTAGACACGTGTCACAACACCCATAATTCACTATACCATATAGCGAAGTAGGTGTCAGTCAGCCAGTCCTGTCCAGTCATTGTCAGGACACTTGTCAATACCCCCAAAATTCACTGTACTGCCTAGCGAATTACGTGCTTATTTTGCCATGATTCATAGCAAATTAGGGACCGATCTGACAGATAATGGACACGTTTCAGCCCCCTAGTAATTCGCTAAGGGGCATAGCGAATTATGTTCAATAAAATGGACCCCCAAGTAGCGAAGTTTGTTACTATAAATGACCACATTTCCATTTCAGGAGCGGACCTGAGTGCGAAAATTTTCCATTTATATACAACATTACTACTTTTGTGTTGTCTTTTGTGACTGTTAGTTTATTTTCTACTTTTGTAAGATGAGTGAGGGTAGGAATGACGTAATCGCCACAGTTTATTATAATGGGAGAAAATATTTTGGACCAAACGGGCAAGTTTTTGAGGGTGATGCAAAAATGTTTCGCATTAGCTCAACATGCAATCTTCACGAGCTTAAGAAGATAATATACACGAAGTTGAGATTACAACGTGGTCAAACTCTTACTCAATTGACCGCTAGATGTGCCTCTGGTAACCCCGTGCAAAGGGTTGGCGTGGAAACTGTTGAAGATGAAGATGTAACGTTAGTAGTAAATGCAAGCACTTCAGAACACGCCAAGTCAAGATTTATTGAATTTTATGCAGAAGTCAACTATGGTGCACAATCAAGCAGTCAACTTTGTCCACCATCCACTGACATCATCGAAATAAACATGGTGCCAGTGGTTAATCCAGAAGATGAGGAAGCGTCCCCCGTGTAACAGCCCGTGTTAACCCGGTCTGTTAACACACTATCGTATTAAGCCACGCTTAATTAAAATGCGGAGTAACTTTTTCTTTAATTCAATTATGACGTCATTAACTTAACCAACTTGATTACTTAATCATTTTCATAAAAATACTGCCTGTATGTAAATTGCAAGACAACTAACTGAATACCTCGTACATAAATATAAGTGAGTATCTAAGGCCACAGGTCTACACAAGTAGCCTGGGTCAAAATCCTGATACTTTAATTACAACATCAACATAAAAAGACGATAACAATCATGTGGCATGGACAAACCCCATGCTCACCAAATAAGGCAACAATGCCCAATAACAGTCTCAACATAAACTTAACAGAAAACATAACGACAGTCAAATAATCAGCAATCAACAACCAGCAGGTCAGCATATCATAACTATCAACTCAGCTCTGGCCTCCTGCCACCTGAGCCCTCAACATTACCTGATCCTGAAATAAGCGTCCCCAAACGTGGGGTGAGATCTCTAACAAGAAATCTCAGTAAGACAAGGGGTCCTCAAGGAGTCTCCACCCCAAGCTCACTTACATGTGTAATATAAGTTCAAAAACAGTATTTACAATATAAGTTCCAAAACTATGCGATGCAGCAATTAATCATGTCATGTGTGCATATCAAATCTACTGGCCAGAGAAATGTAGGAATACGTCTATGCCTACATGAGTACCAGGACGCTACCTGTACCTCACCACAGCCTCACCATCTTGTATGTACTACATACTCAGGCTTACCGTATAGGTGGACACCACATGCATATCATAATAGCTCATTACATATAAACAGCTCAACAGCATTTCAAAATAATCAAAGCATGTAACACAACATGCATAAACCCATCCCCATGGGACATGGTGGAACATCAAAATGGCTAAACCGAGGACACGAAAGCTTACCTTGCAAGCTAGCTATCCAAGCCAAGAGTCCAACCACTCACTAGTCCTCAAACAGCAGTATCACAATCTGATGTGGACCATATATCAAGTCAATATTAATGCACAACATGCATACAACTTAAAGACTACGCCTTTCTTTTACGTTTTACGTCTTAAGGCTTCCAACAAAGCCATAAGCCCTTAATCATATGATTCTGACTTAGTCCATTTATTACAGAAGTTCAACTTCCTTAAACTAGGGTCCACACACACCCCACAGCTTACTGTTCATACAGTGAAGCTACTGTCTGCGCAGAACCCAGGATATCCGGATATCAGAAGGGGCATATCCGGATATGCCATATCCGGATATCACACTGGACATATCCGGATATGTCATATCCGGATACCCAGATCCCATATCCGGATATCAATATCCGGATACCATATCCGGATACTGATATCCGGATATCTGTTCGACAAATATCCGGATATCTCACGACAGAATGCAGTTTCTGCATTTCGTGAGTATCCATCCCAAAGATTCAACTTTTAACACATGTACACGTTAAAGCATGCATCTTTAATCCATTTTAGGTTCACTTATGTGTTGGTTACATGTTAAACTCATTAACATACCAAGATACCACCTTTAAGCCATAAAAACACATGATCAAGTTAAGGTGACTTACCCCACAGCTTAATCAGTAGTTCAAGGTGCCTTTGGAGCTCCCAATACTGCACACAAGTCCAGCACACCCAAGGACACGAAAATGACACACCAAAGGTTGGTTCTTGGCACCAAAGGAGGCTTCTTGAAACCTCTAATGGTATGAACAATGGTTCATAACCATGGAGACAACACCACAGCCCTCAAACACTCCCTCCACAGCAGCACCCTCAGAAAACAAGATCACAAACCCCTTACAATGCACTCACTCAAGTGTTTCCATGGTGAAAGAGGAAGGATTTAGGCTAAAGGTGACAACTTGGTGGTCTCTCCCAAGCAAAATGGCCAAGGAGGAAGGAAGGAAGAAGGGAGACAAGCTGCAGCCACCCAAGTCACGTAGGAAGTTGGTTTTCTAGGGAAATGTGCCCTTAATATGCATATATATAGCCAAAGCCACTTAAACACGCAGTATTAGCCTTAATCGCAAAGTAAAAGATATTGATCCCAAACTTCGGATTCTAGACCTACGCATTTTTCTAAGATTTGTCATATTTTTATTTTATTTTTCGGAGCACCTTTCCGGTACGCGCTTTTCCATAGCCAGTATCAGTTCTGGCGTCAGATTACGTCATTTTGACTTGAAACTTGTTTTACAAGTCCTACATAATATTCTAGTAATTATCATGCATTCGTTATAATTTTCCGGGATACTTTTCCGGTACGCATTTATACCGAGTAGCAGAACCGGTATCTGCGCTTTTCTTCCGAAAAGCGACTTTCAGCATTTTTACTCACTCAATATAATTATCTAAGCCCATTAATAATTATTAGGGTCAATTATGGAATTATTTCCTAATTATCATAATTAATTCGCTAATTACCTTAATTAGCGGTGCAGGTTCTTACATTCACCCCACCTTTTTAAGGATTTTGTCCTCAAAATCAGAAACATACCTGTCTCGAAAGTCGGGATACTGTCGGAGAAGCTCATCCTCTCGCTCCCATGTGCACTCCTCGGGACTACGCCCAGTCCACTGCACCTTGACCATCGGAATGATCTTGCTCCTAAGCTGTTTCTCACCTCGGTCGAGAATCTTGAGTGGTCCGACGGGAGTCTTTAGGTTCTCCCGAACCTCCACGTCATCCGGCTGCACCACGTGCGAAGGGTCTGCTATGTATTTTCGAAGCTGAGACACGTGAAACACGTCGTGGATGTTGGCTAGGTTCGGAGGTAAGGCGAGTCGATAGGCAACTGGTCCTACTCTACCAAGGATCTGGTAGGGCCCTATGAATCGCGGGCTCAACTTCCTCACGCCGAGTGCCCGTCCAACACCGGTGACAGGTGAAAGTTTCACAAACACGTGCTCACCCTCACTGAACTCCAGTGGTCGATGCTTGACATCGTAGTAGCTTTTCTGGCGATTCTGCGCCTGCTTCAACTTTTCCCTGATTATTTGGATCTGTAGGGTAGTATCTTGGACAAAGTCCAATCCAAAAAGCTCTTTATCTCCAACCTCAGACCAGCAAGTAGGAGTCCGACACCTCCTACCATACAGCGCCTCGTAGGGTGCCATGCCCAGACTAGCATGAAAACTGTTGTTGTATGAAAATTCAACCAACGGAAGGTACCTATCCCATGCAGAACCCTGCTCCAACGTGCAAGCTCTCAACATGTCCTCCAATGTCTGGATGGTCCGCTCAGTCTGTCCGTCTGTCTGAGGGTGATAGGCGGTACTCAATCGCAACTGCGTACCAAAAGCCTCCTGCAGCGCCTCCCAGAACCGAGATGTGAACTTCGGGTCCCTATCACTGATGATACTCTCGGGCACCCCGTGAAGCCTCACAATCTCGCGGACATATAGCTTGGCCAACTGCTCTGTAGTGAAGCTCACCTTCACTGGAAGAAAATGGGCAGACTTGGTCAATCTGTCCACTATGACCCAGATAGAGTCACAACCAGCCTGAGTTTTAGGCAATCCCACCACGAAGTCCATGGAAATACTCTCCCACTTCCACTGTGGAATCTCCAGAGGTTGAAGTTTACCAGACGGTTTCTGGTGCTCGATCTTCACCTTCTGACAAATCAGACACTTGGACACGTAGACCGCTATGTCCTTCTTCATGCCCGGCCACCAAAAATTCCTTTTTAAGTCCTGGTACATTTTCGTAGCACCAGGGTGGATAGTGAACCGGCCCTTATGAGCCTCTGCCATAACCTCCTCAGTCAATGGCCCTCGAGGAATAACAATCCTCTTCTGGAACAGCAATAAACCATCATCATTCCAAGACACACCGTCCTGGTTTTTCACATAATCGAGGCACTCTCTTTGTACTTGCGCCTCTTTGATCTTTTCCATCAGTTCATTAATCACTTCTGCTGTCTCCATCTCAAGCAGTGCACCCCCAAACAAGGAGTTCACTCTCAAGTCTCTGAACTTCTCGATCATCTCGTAGTCGTTCATCATTAAACTGGATAAGCTCACGGATTTCCGACTCAAAGCATCGGCTACCACATTGGCCTTGCCAGGGTGATACCTCAACTCAAAGTCGTAGTCCTTCAAGAACTCCATCCATCTTCGCTGTCTCATGTTCAACTCCTTCTGGTCAAACAGGTACTTCAGGCTCTTGTGATCACTGAATACAGCAAACTTCATGCCAAACAGGTAATGCCTCCAAATCTTGAAAGCAAAAACAATGGCCGCCAACTCCAAGTCGTGAGTCGGGTAGTTCTCCTCATGAGGTTTCAACTGTCTTGAAGCGTAAGCAACCGCTTTCCCTTTCTGCATCAGCACACAGCCAAGTCCTTTACCAGAGGCATCGCAGTACAACTCGAATTGCTCCGCAGGATCAGGAAGGACTAACACAGGAGCAGTAGTCAGTCTCTCCTTCAACTCCTGGAAACACTCCTCACACTCATGTGTCCACACGAATGGAGTCTCCTTCCGGGTAAGGCGAGTCATCGGTAGCACCATCTTGGAGAATCCTTCTATGAACCTCCGATAGTAACCTGCCAAACCCAAGAAGCTTCTCACTTCTGTAACCGTCTTGGGCCTCTCCCAATCCATCACGGCCTCAATCTTGTTAGGATCAACTGCAACTCCATTAGCTGAAATTACATGACCCAGAAATTTCACCGCCTTGAGCCAAAACTCGCATTTTGACGGCTTAGCATATAGCTTTTTCTCTTTTAGCACTTGCAACACAATCTTCAAGTGCTCGGTATGCTCCTCCTCCGTCTTGGAGTAGATCAAGATGTCGTCAATGAAGACGATCACAAACTGATCCAGGTACGGCTGGAAAATTCTGTTCATGTAGTCCATGAACACTGCGGGTGCATTGGTGAGTCCAAACGGAATCACCAGGTACTCATAGTGTCCGTACCTTGAGCGAAACGCTGTCTTTGGGACATCCTCCGGCTTTACCCGTATCTGATGATAACCGGACCGGAGATCAATCTTGGAATACACACAAGCACCCCTGAGCTGATCCAGCAAATCATCAATGCGTGGAAGAGGGTACTTGTTCTTGATGGTCACCTTGTTCAACTGTCTGTAGTCGGTGCACAACCGCATGGTCCCATCTTTCTTTTTCACAAAAATGACCGGTGCTCCCCAGGGAGACACACTCGGCCGAATGAAGTCTTTTGCTGAAAGCTCCTCAATGTGCTTCTTCAGCTCCGCCAACTCTGGTGGCGACATCCGGTATGGAGCCAACGATATAGGCCCCACACCAGGCAATAAGTCGATGGAGAACTCTATCTCCCTCTGTGGAGGAAACTCAGGAATCTCCTCAGGAAACACCTCGAGGAATTCCCTCACCACAGGAATGCCAGTGAGATCCTCCTGTGTCCCACTCACCAAACCTCCCAACATGACATAGCCAAATGCCCCTGCTCTCAAGGCCCTCCTCGCCTGCAGGACTGAAATGAACGGTGAGGAACTGGCTGTGGACCCACTCGGAGACATCACCACTTTCTTGGCACAGCAATCAATCATTGCACAGTTTCTGGACAACCAGTCCATGCCCAAAATAATCTGAAGGTTGGCCATCGGTAATCCTATCAGATCTACCAAGAAGTCACGGCCATCCCACTGAAACGCTACATCGCGATGAACAGTGGAGGTCAAACATTTTTCTCCGGTGGCGGTGGTAACCCGCATCGGTGGAGAAAGCACATCACTGGGCAACTCAAGCCCCACAGCAATAGGGGTAGCAACAAAAGAGTGCGTTGCCCCGGAATCAAATAAAACATCAATAGCTGATCCACCAATGGTAACAGTACCTCTGACCAGGTTCGGAGCTCTGTCCGACTGCTGACGATCAAGTGTGTAGACTCGTCCGGTGGTAGGTGGCACGGCTGGTGCCCCAGTAGGAACCATCTGCAATGGCACAGCCTGCACTGCAGCAACTCTCGCTGTCGGACAATCTCTGGAATAGTGGCCCTCCTTGCCACACTGGAAGCATATCAGCTGCCCGGTAGAACACGGCCCAAAATGTGACTTCCCGCATCCCGAACATCTGGGAGCAGGAGGTCTAGCGGCATTCCCCGGAGTAGCAGTCTTTCTAAACTGATTTGGCGCTTGCTTAGCCGCCATCTGCTTGCCCTTGCCCTTGTTCGCAAAATTTTTACTCTTCCAGGGAGTGGAACCGCCGGTACCCTGTGGTACCTCCATCTTGGCCTTCTTGGCCTTACTCGTGCTGTAGAAGTCCTCAATATCACGACACTGCTGGACCAGTGTCCCAAAATCTCTGGATGCAGACCCAGCTAAGTAACCAGCAATATCCTCATTAAGTCCCCTGCAGAACTTAGCAGCCAAGAATGTAGGAGTAGGCCTCGCCATCCTGAAGTGTGAAAACTTCACCAGCTCATTAAACTTGGCCAGGTACTCGTCGACAGACATCGAGCCCTGAACCAACCGGTCAAACTCCCCCTGCTTCCTCTCCTGTGAGTCATAAGGGAAGTACTGACCCAGGAAGCTCTCCTCGAAGAATGGCCACGTCATCACATGACCTTGCATCTCATAGACCTGAGATAGGTTGGTCCACCACTCATGGGCCTCGCCCTCCAGCATGTATGTGGCGAACAACAGCTTCTGCGGATCGGTGCACTGCATGATCCGGAAAATCTTGTCTAGCGCCTGAAGCCATCTAGCAGCAGCAATGGGATCATACGATCCGTCGAATGAAGGTGGCTTATGCTTGCGGAAAGCATTCAGCCGGCGATCGATCTCGTCACGATCCTCAGCAAGTACGGGGATAGTCTGCATGGCCCCCGTCAAGTGACTACCCTCACCCATCTGGCTCTGGGAGTCCTCCTGTTGACTAGGCGGAGGTGGGGGCGGTGGCGGCGGTGGAGGTGGTGGAGGACCCTGGCCCGCAGCAGGACCAGCCCTCAACTCCTCCAACATGACCCTCATCATCGTCATGTTGGCCATCCGGTTCTCCTCCAGAACCTCTGCCGTGGTTTGCCGGTTCGCATCTCGAATTGCGTCCAGCATCGCCCGGTTTGCCAGCCTCGTGGCTTCCTGGTCGGCTAGTCGGGCCGCCTGCATCTCAGCTAATGCAGCCAGGATAGGATCCGATTGATCCTCGCTCGTACTAGTGTTCCTCCTTGGTGGCACCATGACTCTGCACAAGTTACACAAAGAATGAGTTGATCAGGCCCACGCCATGTGGTCACACATGCATTATCATAACACACACCAGTCAGAGAGAACACAAAGTAGACACGCAACGACTCTTCCTAAGTTATTGCAACACATACAGGCTCTTCCCTAGAAAGTGCTCTGATACCATAAAATGTAACAGCCCGTGTTAACCCGGTCTGTTAACACACTATCGTATTAAGCCACGCTTAATTAAAATGCGGAGTAACTTTTTCTTTAATTCAATTATGACGTCATTAACTTAACCAACTTGATTACTTAATCATTTTCATAAAAATACTGCCTGTATGTAAATTGCAAGACAACTAACTGAATACCTCGTACATAAATATAAGTGAGTATCTAAGGCCACAGGTCTACACAAGTAGCCTGGGTCAAAATCCTGATACTTTAATTACAACATCAACATAAAAAGACGATAACAATCATGTGGCATGGACAAACCCCATGCTCACCAAATAAGGCAACAATGCCCAATAACAGTCTCAACATAAACTTAACAGAAAACATAACGACAGTCAAATAATCAGCAATCAACAACCAGCAGGTCAGCATATCATAACTATCAACTCAGCTCTGGCCTCCTGCCACCTGAGCCCTCAACATTACCTGATCCTGAAATAAGCGTCCCCAAACGTGGGGTGAGATCTCTAACAAGAAATCTCAGTAAGACAAGGGGTCCTCAAGGAGTCTCCACCCCAAGCTCACTTACATGTGTAATATAAGTTCAAAAACAGTATTTACAATATAAGTTCCAAAACTATGCGATGCAGCAATTAATCATGTCATGTGTGCATATCAAATCTACTGGCCAGAGAAATGTAGGAATACGTCTATGCCTACATGAGTACCAGGACGCTACCTGTACCTCACCACAGCCTCACCATCTTGTATGTACTACATACTCAGGCTTACCGTATAGGTGGACACCACATGCATATCATAATAGCTCATTACATATAAACAGCTCAACAGCATTTCAAAATAATCAAAGCATGTAACACAACATGCATAAACCCATCCCATGGGACATGGTGGAACATCAAAATGGCTAAACCGAGGACACAAAAGCTTACCTTGCAAGCTAGCTATCCAAGCCAAGAGTCCAACCACTCACTAGTCCTCAAACAGCAGTATCACAATCTGATGTGGACCATATATCAAGTCAATATTAATGCACAACATGCATACAACTTAAAGACTACGCCTTTCTTTTACGTTTTACGTCTTAAGGCTTCCAACAAAGCCATAAGCCCTTAATCATATGATTCTGACTTAGTCCATTTATTACAGAAGTTCAACTTCCTTAAACTAGGGTCCACACACACCCCATAGCTTACTGTTCATACAGTGAAGCTACTGTCTGCGCAGAACCCAGGATATCCGGATATCAGAAGGGGCATATCCGGATATGCCATATCCGGATATCACACTGGACATATCCGGATATGTCATATCCGGATACCCAGATCCCATATCCGGATATCAATATCCGGATACCATATCCGGATACTGATATCCGGATATCTGTTCGACAAATATCCGGATATCTCACGACAGAATGCAGTTTCTGCATTTCGTGAGTATCCATCCCAAAGATTCAACTTTTAACACATGTACACGTTAAAGCATGCATCTTTAATCCATTTTAGGTTCACTTATGTGTTGGTTACATGTTAAACTCATTAACATACCAAGATACCACCTTTAAGCCATAAAAACACATGATCAAGTTAAGGTGACTTACCCCACAGCTTAATCAGTAGTTCAAGGTGCCTTTGGAGCTCCCAATACTGCATACAAGTCCAGCACACCCAAGGACACGAAAATGACACACCAAAGGTTGGTTCTTGGCACCAAAGGAGGCTTCTTGAAACCTCTAATGGTATGAACAATGGTTCATAACCATGGAGACAACACCACAGCCCTCAAACACTCCCTCCACAGCAGCACCCTCAGAAAACAAGATCACAAACCCCTTACAATGCACTCACTCAAGTGTTTCCATGGTGAAAGAGGAAGGATTTAGGCTAAAGGTGACAACTTGGTGGTCTCTCCCAAGCAAAATGGCCAAGGAGGAAGGAAGGAAGAAGGGAGACAAGCTGCAGCCACCCAAGTCACGTTGGAAGTTGGTTTTCTAGGGCAATGTGCCCTTAATATGCATATATATAGCCAAAGCCACTTAAACACGCAGTATTAGCCTTAATCGCAAAGTAAAAGATATTGATCCCAAACTTCGGATTTTAGACCTACGCATTTTTCTAAGATTTGTCATATTTTTATTTTATTTTTCGGAGCACCTTTCCGGTACGCGCTTTTCCATAGCCAGTATCAGTTCTGGCGTCAGATTACGTCATTTTGACTTGAAACTTGTTTTACAAGTCCTACATAATATTCTAGTAATTATCATGCATTCGTTATAATTTTCCGGGATACTTTTCCGGTACGCATTTATACCGAGTAGCAGAACCGGTATCTGCGCTTTTCTTCCGAAAAGCGACTTTCAGCATTTTTACTCACTCAATATAATTATCTAAGCCCATTAATAATTATTAGGGTCAATTATGGAATTATTTCCTAATTATCATAATTAATTCGCTAATTACCTTAATTAGCGGTGCAGGTTCTTACACCCCGCGTTTGCACCACAAACTCAACAATTGTTTGATGAAAGCTTGCCGATCCACGACATGTACGATCCATCATGGAGTACGGATAGTTCCGAGGAAGAGGTTGATGAAGGTCTTGTTCCGGACAGCGATTCATCGGATACAAATGTCGATGGTGATTTTGATTATTGTCCGTCTACTGCAGTCGGTCAACCAATTCCATCGCCCGGCATTGTCGGAATGCAAGACCCTCATCCAGTTGCAGGTATGTAACTTGTGTTAGTGGTTTATGTTATGTCATATTAAAAAATTATATGATTTTGGGGTTTTGCATATGTTATTGGGCAGGAAATGATAATGTACCATTTTGGGATGGAATAAGCCATTTCACGAATGTTAATTGGGAATATCCAGATCAAGAATTGGAAGATATGCTACCTAACTGGCAGATGGGCCACGAGCTATATAAGGACCAATTGTTCGACACCAAACATTATGTACAAATGGCAATTAAACAATATTGTATGGAAAATCATCGCAAACAGTCGTACAGAAAAGTGATACGAAAAGGTTGATAATGGTTTTTCAAAATTATAACGCCGGTTGTCCATGGAGGATGAGAGCATACCAAAAAAGGGTGGCAGTGAATGAGTTATAGGCATATGGAACAACGAACATACATGTTTCAGTCAGAGTCTTACCCAGGATCACAAGTAGTTGGACTCAAATCTCATTTCTTCATTGATCTTAGGTGCGTACAAGTTAATGTATCAATTTTTAACAAGAGGTGTTCCAGTTAACTAATACATTCTTGCTTCACCACATGCAGAAATGATAAGAGAGGAGCCCAGTGTCAAGATTGCGCTAATCCAAGAAAGGATAGCTACGATCCTTGGATTCCATATATCAATATAGGAAGGCATGGAAGGCAAAGCAAAAGGCTATTGTAAAAGTATACGGTGACTGGGATGAGTCGCATGCCTTCCGACCCAGGTGGTTGGATTACATGTTACGTTTTTCACCAGGATCCGCCTATAAGCTTGATTTGCGTGACCATTTCATTGCTGGATGCCTAGGCCAAGCTCACAAGGTCTTTAGAAAGGTGTTTTGGACATTTAAACAGTGTTGTGAAGCTTTCAATTATTGCGAGCCAATTATCCTCATTGATGGCACTCATCTTTATGGCAAGTATCGGGGAACCCTCATGATCGAGACAGCAGTAGATGGAAACAATTACATTCTTCCAATTGCATTCGCTATTGTTTCTGCCGAGAATACTGATAACTGGTCTTGGTTCTTGGCTCTTATTCGAATGCATATGACACAAAAGCATGGAATATGTCTCATTTCTGATCAACATCCTGGAATCCTGTCTGCGGTAAACAATGTTGACCTCGAATGGCCCCCCATAGGCATACCATATTTATCGCCTTCGCCATGTGGGCAGAAATTTTAATCACAAGTTCAAGAATATTATGTTAAAGAAGCAGTTGAAGAAGTTAGGTATCTTTTTAAATCTAAATGATTCGTATAATGGGATGTTTTGAAATATATTGGTTTGCTATGTGTAGGCTATACAACATCGTGTTTAGACTTTGATGCAGGTTTAGACAAATTTAAAGAAACAAGCCCGCAAATAGCTGCCTGGATTGATCGCATACCTAAAGAGAAGTGGAGTATCTCTTACGATGAAAAAGGAAGAAAGTTTGGCCACATGACAACAAACCTGTCAGAGTGTGTTAATAAATTTCTCAAAGGTGCACGCAACCTTCCAATTACCTCACTTGTGCGTATAACATACAGTAGACCAGTGGCATATTTTTTGGAGCACGGATAAGAAGTACGTGAGGAGATGGGTCGAGGTAATCCCTTTGCCAAAGTTATATGGCAAGAATATATGGAAAATCAACGAAAGGCCGCGACACATTATGTAACTTCTTACGACGCGCAAAGGACAAGATTTGAAGTGTAGGAGTCGTATAATGTACCTACTCGTCGTGGGGGTAAAAAATGATCAGTATCGCTATATGATCGTACATGTCAGTGTGGTGAGTTCACTGCGTTTAGGTTCCCTTGTAGCCATGTCATTGCAGCATGTACATCCACGCATCACAATCCCACACAGTACATAGACCCTGCTTACAATGCCAAGAATCAATGTGAAATTTATTTGCCTCAATGGTATCTAATTGGTAATGAGGATTTCATACCACCATTTGCACAGGCAACAGTTATTCCGGATTTTTCTATGAAACGTCAAAGGGGAAGGCCTAGAAGTACACGCATTCACAATGAAACGGATTCGCGGGAGGGCGCAATTACACGAACAAGATGCGGTTATTGTAGAGAGGTTGGTCATAATAAATGGCACTGTCCGTCGCGACAACAACCACAACAACCCACTTAATGTGATATATGTACTAATGGGTAACATATGTGATGTATTTCCAATATATTAGTGGGGTTTAGTGTTGTATGTACATTATATGTGTAATGTAATCCTTTTATTAGTGTGGCATATTTCTATCATGATAAACACAATGTAGCAACGGATTCACGGCATTCATTGGAATTGTCCACACACCCGAAACTACAAATGGCACATAAGCATAAGTTACGAATAATTATAACCATTTTTTTGAAATAAATGCCAATAAATAAAGCACAGTACACAGCACCTACACTGCAAATATCCATATGAGTCTAAATACGTCCTACACTACGAGAAATAAGCAGTAAAAATAAAGTGTCCAGAGTCCTTGTATAATATCCATATAAATCTAAATACGCCCTACACTACAAATATCAGCACATCAGTGTGTTCGAGCATGATACCCCGAACATTTCTCAGTATCGTGGTAAAATGGTGATAGCATGCATGTAAACCTGGCCTGTCTAACAGGGTTTCTCCTAATCCCCTCAGCATCAGCAGCAGGAACTGGGTCAACAGTAGCACCAGCGTCGTCCGGGGTCGCCTCCCCCATGGCCTATGCTAAATCCTGTGCTGAAAACTCCCCAAATGGCTGAGAATGTGGCGACTGCAAAAAAACTGGTCGAGTATGCTATCGGAGTGGCCATGACCGCATCAGAATCCTCAGCCTCAGTCTGCACATGAAGCTGCGCATGCGGCTGAGCATGTGAATGTGATGGATCGTGAGGTGGAGCATTAGCCCTGCAATACTATGTGAATGAGTCTAATCCCTGCGTAGGCTGTGAACTACTACCAGGTGCATACGACTGAGATGGAAACCCAATAATGGCCCATAGGAGGATATGTGGGCCAGGGTGGATACGGAGTAGGATGAAACCCAGGCTGAGCACCGGTATAGGCTGGGGGCCACCAATACGGCTGAGATGGACCTGATGGAAACCCTGGAGAATAATACATACCGGGGGGACGGGGTGGAACTGGAGGGACTACAACAGGCATATCAACAACAGGAGGCATGGAGTGGTGAAGGGGCAAACTCTCTATGCGCGCACATCGACTACGACGCTGGACAGGAGGATGATTACCCGTAGATCGCACTACTGGTGGGGCTGCGGCCTCTCCAGGGTCCGTTAATCTATTAATATCATCACACATTGTGAGACACCTGAGTGCCTCGTGATAGACCTGATCCATAGTGAACGATGCACAGCCCTCTGGTGAAGACATATGGACCACAATCTCCGCGCGATCAGCATGTACAACATACAAATCAACATGTTAGTAACCGTAAAAATAGATGTAAACAACTTAACAAGAGAAATGATACGTACCACGTGTGTTGCAACCGCAGTTCTGCGAGTCATCCATCGATGGCTAACTCTACGAAACCTCTGCATGTACTCACTATTAACAGACAGGTGGCCGTGATCGCCTTGCGCGAGAGGGAAAAGATCCTGAAGAACCAGAGAATCCCTGTCCTCCCACTGCGCGATGTAGAATCCATGTCGATCCCTCCAATCGACATCTGTCTTACCAGTAATGCTAAGTGTCAATAGCTCAAGACAATTAATTGGAGCTTCAGGAATAGGCTGCTGATAACCAAATTGCCGAAGAACTCTATCGGGCTGCTGGTAAACAACGATCTGGTAACAAATTAGTGAACAAACAGAAAGCCATCTGTGGGCAGTGTTTGCAGTAGGTGCAGTAAAAATGCAGCCTAGGTATGGTCTCCAATGACACTGTCGTCTACGCATCACGTCCATATGATGGCGGTACCTGCGAATGTGATTGAACACAGTCGACCATACACCATAACTGTTAAACCTGCATTAATCAGCACATGTACATTACCAAACTATAATTTAAACAATTTCAAAAACAAAAAGACGAACAAGTGACATAGTAAATGGATAAATACCTCGCTGCATAAATGGCATGATCATCGATGACGTCAGGGAGTGGAGGAGAGATAGACGGGAATCTAGTCCAGACCCATAATTGCAGTAACAGTGCACAACCACCCATATCTGAACGTCTCTTGTCAGTCACTTTGCATAACTCCTTATATAAGAGTACAAGAACTACAGAGCCCCAACTAAACGTCCCATATCGCTGGAAATTATCAAGATATAATAAATATTTCGCAGGCACGAAGATGGAGGCAGTGTCCACAAACAGGGTCCCACATAGTATCCACAATATTAATGCGCGTGTATACCTCATACGGTTAACCTCATTACCAGCGTGGTCTGCGTAATCCCGAAAATTCTCCCGTAGATAGTGGAGACCCAACAAACCTCCACTCAGATCCCTACCAGCTGTGGGCACAACGCCTAAGTAGTCACGACACAAATCCTTAAAAGGATGTCGTCCGTGGCGCCCGGACACAACCTTACCATCTGTGGTAAACCCTAATAAATGATGCACATCCTCCAAGGTGATGGTGACCTCGCCCATAGTCATATGAAAAGTCTGAGTCTCTAGGCGCCATCACTCGACAAGCGCATAGACAAGGTGATGGTCTATTTGAGAGCATAGCAAAATGAGTTGACATCTTCAGAGACAATATTATTATCACAATACAATATTCTAAGGTGGTTACGTAGTTATTCATAAAAATATACTAACCTCATGATTGCGTAAGCGTGCGACATGGTAGAACCCAGCCTGCATCAGCCATGGCTGAATATCCTCGGGAATGTCAATGTGATTATGGGTCGCAGCATGGCGCACATTAATCACACGATCATTGACATTCGGATCTTCACATGTGTTCCACAAATGTGTGGAAATATGTTTGTCCTGCAAAGTTAGGAGAGTAGTAACCTCCGGCCCAGGGTCAATCACGCTGCGTGGAGACCCAGGACGAGCTGCGTCATCATGCTCCATAGATCTACTTAAAGCATAAAATAAACATATTATCGATACTTTAAACTGACAGAATGCAAAATTATATAATTGCACAATTATAATGCACAACAATGAAATGGTTACAACTATTTTTTTATGACTTATATAAATGTACTAATTATGTACACTACTAACTTAAATTATTAACCCAAATTATAATCAAAAACTAAAAATAATGTGATTAAATAATTAATGAGATTAACTTTAATTGACCTAATCATTTATGTGTGACATTAATTAAAACACTTACTAATTATGGGTTTAAAATACCAACATTAAATAATAATAAAAAAATATTTGATCATAAATCAAAAATTAAATAAAATTGAAACATAAATATAAAATTAAATTTATAGACCTAAATAATACAAATTTTATGCGTAAAAAAAATTAACCCTGAATAATATTAAAAATATTATTGACCATAACATTTATATGACTTAAGCATCGATGTATCAAATATTAGCATTAAATAATATTATGAAATTATTAAAGTGTAATTATAAAATTAAATTTATAGACCTAAATAATACAATTTTTATGCATAAAAAATATTAACCCTGAATAATATTAAAATATTATTGACCATAAATAAAAAAAAATAATTGTAACATATCATCTAACATTAGAGCATGAATTAAAATTAGTAAATTAACTAACCTAATGTTTCAAATATCAACATTAAATAATATAACACATTAAATAGTGCATAACATAATAATATAAATAAAATATTAAAGGAACATTTCCCTAGATAAAAAAGAAATATTAACCCTGAATAATATTAAAATATTATTGACCATAAATAAAAAACAAATTGTAACATATCATCTACATTAGAGCATGAATTAAAATTAATAAATTAACTAATCTAATGTTTCAAATATCAATATTAAATAATCTAACACATTAAATAGTACATAAAATAATAATATAAATAAAATATTAAAGCAACTTTTCCCTAGATAAAAAAACTAAGGGCCCGTTTGGTGCACCTAATAAGGAGGATAGGATAGGATAAATTATCCTATCCTACATTTATCATTTGTTTGGTATGCCAAGTGGATAGGATATAATTATCAGGTTGATCTTTTTTATCCTGCCCAAAGAGTAATTACTTATCCCAAGGGGGGGCTTGGGTTAGGAAGGAGTAGGATAGGATAAGAAAAATTAAATTTTTATTTTTCCTAAAACATCCCTGCAAGAGAGCAAGGCTTCTCCTCTACCGTCATTCACAAAGTGGTGCATTCAGAATTCGAAGGGCTGCATTCAGAAACGAGGTATATAGCTCAAAACCTTTTGCATTCTTTGCTCACCCTTTTGATTATTTTGCTCCATTCTCCTCTCTTTTGGCTCTGCATGCTTAGACAATGAACGAAGGGTGCGTAGCTTTGTCATCGATGAACAATTGGTACCACCTGGAGATGTTGGGGGAAATAATTAGTTGTGACTTTTTGGTAAGAAGTCTAAAAGGTTGAGTCAAATGAGGTTGGGGTGTTAGGATAAAATAACTTCAAAATTATTGATGAAGAAATATATGGTATTATGCTTAGGTCATTAGGAAGAAAAAACGTAAAGTGACTGAATCGAATAGTACTTTGGTCAATGTTAAAAATGATGGATTGAAGAGAAGAGGGACGAAGAAAAAAAGAGAGGAGAAGAAATGGAATTACTTATGAATTTTCTATAATCAGAACAGATATTTACTGAACCGAGTAAGTTATGAGCAAAGCTTGATTGATGCTTATTCTGGCTACTGCTGGAAAGGAATTACTTAGGTTTTTGCATTCGAAATTATATTCAAACTGCATAATACATTATTTTTAATCACTAAATACCTTCCAAAAAATAAATACAGGAAAGTTTTTATTTTACAAATATCACCTTTTCCCTATAGTTACCTTGAATATGCAGTTTAAGAATGCATAACTACATGCTTAAGATTTGCCTCAATTAAGAAATATATAATTGCAAACGTCTACCACTAAGTGAAACCTTTTTGAATTTCATCTTTAATGCCCTGACATGTTATAGGTTCTACGATATAGTGACCTTCGAGTCTTACTGAGATAGAATACTGGCTTTACCATTCTCATAAAACTAAACTCATGGTTTTAAATAAAGTAACACTACTCTGCACTTCATTTTACACATGCTGTGCACATTGCACTAATCTTATGTGCAAACAAAAATTATATTCGCTAGCAGCATTTCTCTTTTAAATAAAGTAACACTACCCTTTTTTTATTATCTTGCAGAATCATCCTAATGCAAAAGATTATAGGAATACATCAATCCCACTTCTCGATAAGCTTGCTCTTGCTTTTGGAAAGGATCGTGCCACCGGTAAAGGAGCAGTTACCCCTGCTGATGTTGTTGAGGAGCTGGATAATGAAAATGAAGAAGGAAGTGATGATGGTATTAGAGTTGAATTGTCTCAATCAGCTTCTATCAACAAAGCACAATTTAAGAGAAAACATGATCAACTTGAAACTCAGCCAAGAAAAAAAAATCGAGGAGCGCAAGCCATAGCTAATAGCATATCTGAATTGGGAAAGAGTTTAGGACAATTGCTAGAAACAAGCTCAGAACGATTGGAAAGAGTTGCAGATCGCCTTGGAGTTGCCAAAGATGTATTTGATAATTCTATCGGCCTTATGAATGAATTGCATAAACTTGATTTAACTGAAGAAGAGTGCTTGGCTGCAGCAGATAAGATACTATCTGTGCCCTATCGGTTGCATATTTTTATGGGATCTAATGATGCTGTTCGTCTTACATTCGTGAAGTCATTGATATAGAGATTACTATGGAGATTATCTATTTTGGTTGACTTTGTTGCTTTAATTATTTGATTAGATACAATGTCTATGGAAATGATTTGAGAACTTATAACCTTGGTTATTAGTGACTTGAGAACCATTATCTATTTTGATTGCTATGGAGATCATCTATTTTGGTTGACTTTATTCCATTTTCGCTGCTTAATCAGAGTGTTATAAGGCAAAATGATGAAAGAAATTTGAGATAAACTTAGAAAAATTCGTAATTATATATATATATATATATATATATATATATATATATATATATTGGTAACAACAATTTAATATATTTCATTTCATAGTTAATGTGTAAAATATTCATAATTATGTATTTTTAATATATTTTATTTAAAATAATGAATTTTTAAATAATTTAAATAATTTAAAATAGGAATTAATGTACAAAAAGAATTATATGAAAATCTATTGTTGAGGGTATTTTTGTCTATTTAAAGCATATCATGACGCAATCTGATTCACACCAAACAACGGATAGGATACTATTGTCCTATCAGATAGCTTATCTAGTGCACATCAAACACAGGATATGATATGAGCTTATCATGCCCATATCATATCCTACCCTTATCCAATCCTCTTATCCTATCCGTCCTTATCATATCCTGTCCACCAAACGAGCCCTAAGATTATAGGGAAATATTTAAGTGTATAAATAAAAAACTAAACTAACTTAACATCTAATAAAAGAGCATGAACCCTAAATAATACTTTAACTAACCTAATGTTTCAAATATCTCCATTAACTAACCTAATGTTTCAAAAATCTACACTAACTAATATTAAACATTAAATAATGCATTAAATAAAATATTGAAACAACAAAAACTAAAGAAAAAAATAAAACTAACCTTTAGAGAGAGTGAAGACACTTAGAGAGAGGAGTGAGGTAGAGAGTGGGGGATGTAGGGTATTTATAGGAAATTTTTGAACCAAGTTCGCTACGCTTTGTAGCGAACTTGTGCATGTCTGACACGTGTCCATCATGCCGTTGTGCAGCAGGTTACCGTTAGGAGTAATTCGCTACACTGTGTAGCAAATTACTCCAGAGTTGACACGTGGCACTATTGCTGACGGGGCATTCTGAGTTGGCATAAATCGCTGCACAGTGTAGCGAATTATTTGCATACATAATTCGCTACACTATGTAGCGAATTATCACGCGTGGTATTTTGGAAAATTTTACTGTTCGCATGACATTCTGGTAATTTTTTTGCCAAAGCGTGACACATTGGTCACTGTTGCAAAGAAGTCAAGCATTTGTGAGTCCCACATATTAAATTTTGTACTCCACAGTTAAATGGAAATTAATATTCTGGGCGATTCAAATGGAAATCACTTATTCAATGTACTTACAAATTTGGCCTGATGTATGAAATATATTTTTTTTTTTTTTGAAATCTAAAAAATAAAAATAGTGTTAAAGAATAATACAAACCATTAAAAAGGCCCTCACCAAAAAAAAAAGCCCTCACCAAACAGCTTAAGCTTTTCGGTTGAATTGGTTCTTTACATGGTATCAAAGTCTCGTGTCCCGGGTTCGATCTTCACCGCCCTCACTTTCTCTTGTGGAATTTCTTAGCACAGGTAGACTGGGCCAGATGCATCATCCACTCTTCAAGCCCAATGGGCTCTCGTGTGAGAAGCCGTGTTAAAGAATAATATAAACCATTAAAGAGACCCTTACCAAACAGCTTAAGCTTTTGGGTTGAATTAGTTTTTTACAAATAGAGTTCATTTTAAAACTTAGACTATGCACTCTTAGGAGCCGTGTTTAAAAACCTGGCCGAGGTCAGGGGTCATGGATTCAACCGGGGGTCACGGGCCGGTTCTGCCTCTTTTGAGAAGGTCCCCTACGAAGGAAAATTTAAAGGAAGTAAGAATGAAATTTTGTTTTCCATCGACGACCGTAAGGATTTCACTTGAATGGGTAAAATTCTTACATTTTTCTAGAAGATTCATGGCATTGAGGTGAAGATTGACGACATCTAAGTCACTGGGAGAGAAGAAAAGAATTAGATTTAGGTTTTCAAGCATTTTTTTTTTAATAAAACGATGTGGTTTCATGGAATTTTAAAAAAAATGTAGTGACTCTATTTGACCCCTCTGACCCGGGAGTCACTGAAACCCGGCCGAGTTTTAGGGGATCAGAGGGGTCGATATGCATATTGGATCCAACTTGTGATCCCAACTCTTAGAGGGGAGGGGTCAAGGTTGATCCGGGCCAACCCAGGAGGCGGGGAAGGGTTTTAAAACACTGCTTAGGATTATATAATATATGGCACATACAATTTTTTTTTTTTCAGCAATTGCAGGAACGGTTTTTCCATAAAATAATTTCACATTTTGTGATTAAATTATGTATCACTTAATTTTGTAAGTCTTAAATTTATTGTAATTTATGATTATTACTTAATTTTTTAAGTCTTAAAATTTTTAAGAAAAATCCATTATAAACCCTTTGTGCTGAATATTGTTTTTACGTGCAATAAGCTATCATTAACATGACTTTAAACCCTCTATCTTCGTTAATATTGATCAGACCACATCTATTTAATTAATGCAAATAACAAGATAGGTACAAAAATTTCATATAATTTTCTCATGTTAAATTTTAACACTGAGAGGATCAATTTCATTAAAAAGTAGAGTTTATTGGCCTTTTATCATGAGATTCAAACTAAAATTGATGAAGAAGCCAATAAAAAATTTCGAATCGATTAGGACTTCCAACACCTATTAATATTTATAAAGAAAAATCCGTCAATTCTAAAAGCAATGTTATTCTATGCATTAACTATAGATGAAAGCATACCACAAATTTCCAAACGATGTGATGAGCACTATTCCGAATTTTCTTGAAGAGGTAAATATCAGCAACAAGCTAAGTCACCATCACCGCGAACCAATTGCTCACTCCAGATCATATACTGATCATAGCATTTGCAGCAGCAACTTGACAAACGAATACGTTCAACAAATGCACCACCATATTTGCTTTCATACGGTACGTCGTTATCCTCTCAGTAGTCGAGTCAACTTTTGATAACAAATGGCATATCAATAATTGTATACATACAAATTGTGTCCAAACAGACATCTATTATATGTACTATGTGACCGACCTATAATGAGTGGGTAGAGAAATCGTGACTGTGCAGGTAAAAGTTTAGTGTCGTGCTGGTGCAAGTGAGCCATCTGAAGAATAATCATTTTAGTGTTTTTTTTAAATAAAAAAGAATAACTAAAAAAAAAAAAAAAACTCTAGTATATTCTAAAACGTTCTTTTTTTAAAAAAAGAAAAACAAAATTACCCAAACGCCTTAAGTGCGTTGATGAGACGTCACTGAAGATCCTATCCCAAATACCTATATCCATGAATGAACCTGTGTACATACCAGCCTCGCAACAGTGAATCCATATTCTTTGAAAAAATTCCCTCACGTATCTTCCTGTTGCAATTCATAGATGACCTCAGCCAATCATTGGCTGCCAAGATAGGAAACTCAACTTAGAGTCGATGACAAAGAAAATTTCAAATAGAGAACTTATAGCTTCACCTCCTCCCATTATGGTTTTCCAGTAGATTTCCATCACGTTCATTAACTTTTATGGAGGACAGTGTTTTAACGGAGAGATTATAACATAAAGATATCACAAAAATTGGTAGGAACAGCTGCATATATATACATATCAGTCTTGGAATTACACTATTTGGCCTTCACGATTCGCACATCTGTACAAGTAACGTTCGTAATAAACTAGAGCTGAGAGCTTGTTACATTCTAATCATAATAATATATTAATATTAGCATCAACGGCATCCAGTCTAAGAACATATATTAAAGTAGTATATGTTATACTCGTATAAGTTAAGGGATTTACTAATCTCATGTCACATGAGATAGTTATCTCATCTGATTGACACAATTATATGGGGTCCACAATTTAAAAAAAAAATTGGCACGAAATTCTATGGATGTATGACATAAGATAGATATCTTATACAACATGAGAGTATCATTTCCCATAAATTAATCTTGTCATATATATATATATA
The DNA here is from genome assembly GCA_032173675.1 of Gastrolobium villosum. Classification (NCBI taxonomy): domain Eukaryota; kingdom Viridiplantae; phylum Streptophyta; class Magnoliopsida; order Fabales; family Fabaceae; genus Gastrolobium; species Gastrolobium villosum. Next base: position 87,072 of record JAVKPL010001312.1, on the reverse strand, counting down.
TATATATATATATATATATATATATAGGGGTTTACATTTCTGCAGCTGCTATACTTGCAGCAATCAAATACTTGCCATATATTTTTTTGAAAACATTAAATGCGGAAAATCATAACTATACAAAGGATGAAAGCATTAAATGTGGTGAATCATAATCATACATTTGTCATTATTGTACGTAAAGCGGTTGCAGAAATAATTTTACCATATATATATATACGAGGTAGGATCCTTTGACACCAGTGTATAATTTCAAAGGATCCTACCTGTTAGATCAAAAAAAATCAATGGTGTCACAGGCTTATAAATCAGAATCGCTAATCTTTTCTGATCTAACGGCTCTCTGATGAGGTTTCAAATTTTAAATTTGACACCAATGTCAAAGGATCTTACCTCTATATATATTTATTTGATTGATCTTATTTATATATAACGATTCTGATTTATTATATATTTGAATAGTTAGATGCAAACAAATTAATGATCAAGATTTGATTTAAGTCTTTTTATTCTTATACCGGTGCAACAATAAGAAGTCTTAAATCAAATCTTGATTCTTGATTTGATTGCATCTAACAGTTTAAATATCTACTAAATCAGAACCGTTAGATATAAATAAGATCAACGATTAAAATTGAGAGTGTAACTTACACCGATGTAAAATGATCATAACATTTTATACAATGTGATAAAAATTAGGGGTGTTCATCAACCGATCCAAACCGATTCAAACTGCGATGACCGAATTGAAAAACCGATAACCGAATAAATCGAAAACCGAAAAAATGAAAACCGAAAAAAACTGCAAATTATAATTAGATTGGATCGATTTTCGGATTGATAGATGAAAACTGATCCAATCCAAACCGATTCAATATATTAATTTCCCTTTACCTACTTGGGTCTTTCCCCAAGCATAGCCCAAAAATTTCTAAACTCAAAACTCATTAACTCATCAACTAAATAAAAAAAAACTAGTCACATCTCATAAAAAAAATCATCTATGTAGAGTTTCATATCTCATTGTCCAAAAAACATCCATATTATTGTTTATTGGTGCTTTTGTATTTAATTTTTTTTTTACAAAGCCAATGTATACAAAAGATGTTATTTGCAAAATAACCATAAAACAAATTTTAGGATTTTTTAAAAACCGAAAACCGATCCAATCCAAACCGAAAAAAGGATTGGATCGGATCAGATTTGAAAAAATATCCAAACCGAATGAATGATTACATGACCAAACCGAAGAGATTGGATCAGATGATTTTCGCTTCTAAAACCGATCCAATCCAGACCGCGAACACCTCCAATAAAAATTATCGACCCTGCTGGGTTGACCCAAAAATCGGTGAATCGGTCAAATAATCGGTCCGATTTTCATATTGGATCGACCATGTAATGGAATCAGTGCGACCCAGTCAATTTTTGTAAAAATCGGTGACTCAGCTCGATTCATAAGAAAAAAAATTGATTTGTTCTCATCAATTGATGCCTTCTTTTTTTTCACTATCTCACACAAATGATTTGTTTTCTTTTTAAATATTGTAGAGATCTATTACTTCTGAACTTACATAGGTTATGTACCTACAATACTAATATTATCTTTGTTATGCAATATTGAGGGAATTTTGATTTGATTTATAGTTAGAGAGGTTGTCTACTGAACCTGAAACACCAGTATCACAAGTATTATACATTGATATTTTGTTGAAGTGTTTGGACAATGATATGTAATTTATTATTTTTCATATTAAAATATTTGAAAGTTGTATCATTTTCTGAGTATATTTAAATTTTTTAATATAAATTATAGATTTACATATACTTTTCGGGTTATGCGGTTGAACCAGTGACTCACTTATTGAACCAATAACTCAACCGGATCAATAACCGAGTCGGATTTAATAACATTGCTCTATATATAGATAAGGTTTAGGGGATATGCAGTGACTGCACCTATGGGTGAAAGTGAGCTGGGCTGGGCCAAGCTTTGTCCCGAAAAGCCCAAGCCTACGCCAAAAAATTTCAATTTGGCCTGGCCCAAGCCTTGTACGAGTCTAACTGTTAGTCTGGCTTGGCCCGTTTATAAAAAAATGAATGACCTGGCCTAGCCCGTTAACCTGCTAATTTTTAACTTCCAAGTATAACCATGAATCAACTTTACAAAATACTCAAATTATGTTGCTAAACCAAAAATCATAATTTCAACGTCCAAACAGAATCATGATTCACAACAAAACTCATACAATCTAAATTTAAGCCATTTTCAAAAGCAAAATGCTCAAATTAAATAACATATATTTCATTAGAGATCAACAAACAAATCCATACTACGTAAATTAAAACAACTATATGAATCCAACAAACACATCATGATGTTTGTAGTAAATGTAACCCTCTCACAAAAATCTTTTAATATATTCATGTACACAATTAGGGGTGTAAATGGGTCCGGCTGGCCCAGCCCGACCTACATTGAGCCTGGCCTTTCAGAGAATGTAGAGTATGCTTAGGTTTATAAGAAAGCTTTTTTAACAAATAGGTTATAAGCCAATTTTGTCAAGTCTGACCTAAAGCCTTGTAGGCTGATCTATTTAATTTATTAAAATAAAATAAAATAATAATATTTATTTTATGTGGCAAAGTAACAATACCAACACTAATTTTTATGTGCACCGCCGCTTCTCACTCTCGGCTTCGTCTGGGGTAATATGTTGACTTTTTCTTGTTTATCATTTTTTTTCTTATGAGAAGTATTAGTACATGTATGAATGGAACTTTTTTTGCTCTATACAATTAATATTTTTGCTTAATATCTACAGTGGGAGGCCTACAAGGCCTGTAGGCCATGTCAGGCTTTCTTATTTTAAAAAATAGACCGGGTTTGGTCTATAAATAAAACCTTTAATAGGCCAGTAGGCCAGATAGGCTGATTTTGTTTTTACGTAGGCTTGGGCCACAAAGGCCAAAGCCCAGTCTAGCTCATTTATACCCCTATACACAATCTAACATGTTGAGATGTTGGTTCATCCAATATAAGAAATACAGTTAGATTTCTATTAAAATATAATCGAATATAATTAAGTTATAAATAATTACAATTGATTAAATTTATATCTTTTATTTTTTCTTCAAGGCATACTTATTCTATTTTAATAAAGAGTACAATATAGGCCGGCCTGTAGGCTTATAGGTCAGGCCTTGTGAAAATGGGCCTGCGGCCTTTTTATTAAACAAACCTTTTCAAGGCCCAAGCTCGGCCCATTTTACGAAATATACTAGGTCAGGTCTGGCCTGACGTAGGCCCCTAGAGGTCGGCCCGACCCAGTTTCGCCCCTAAGTCTGCACCTAAGCATTGGTGCAGTCATATAAAACTATATCGTTTTATAGTGTGAAAACATTAAATATGGAAAATAATAACTATACAAAAATGAAAATAAATATAAAACATTAAATATGGGGAATATAACTATACAAAGGTGGGAATAAAAATAATATTTCCATTTTCTATAATTAATTTGAACGCGAATTTCCTTTACCCCACTCAAAATGACATAGTTTTTACTTTTTAGGTGAATGTATATGTATCAATGCTCATATGCAGTCACATTATAAATTATTTTGATATATATATTGGGTAAACATTTCTACAGCCACTTTAGATAAAGTTATCTACGGGCTACAGCTACCCTGTATAATTATGTACTCCCCGTAGTACATAGTTATAACATTAAAGTTATTTTTTTTCTCTCCTCAGTCACTTTTCGGAACCTGTCTTCTGACGTGGAGAGAGTGAAAAAAGTAACTTTAATGTTATAACTATTTACTACTGGGAGTACATAGTTATAAAAGGGTAGCTGTAGATTATCTAAAATGATTGTAGAAATATATATATATATATATATATATATATATATATATATATAGTAGGGTTATATTGACAAACTTATTTTTCTTACAAACTACACTATGTCTGACCGGTAATATTCTACTCAAGAGTGTATTATCGGTCAAACATAGTGTAATTTGCAAACAAAAAATTTATAAATATAACATTATATATATTGAAAAGTACCACAAAAAAAGTTTACAACTATTACAACCAACTTAATCAACGTTGATTTTCGTCAATCTAACGGTTATAATTTATTGAAAATTAATAACATTTATTGTGTCACATTTATTAATTCCCAAAAAATTTTAACCGTTAGATTAACGGAAATCAACGATGATTAAGTTGGTTGTAAGAGCTGTAAATATTTTTGGTGGTAAGTGGATCCTCCCCCTCTATATATATATATATATGGGTCAGGATCATTTTACACCAGTGTAAGTTACACTCTTAATCTTGTCAATTAATCTCACTTATATCTAAGGACTCAAAATTTTTAGTAATATGAGCCATCGGATACAAGTGGATCAATGATCAAGATTGAGTGTAAGACTTCTATCTCTTACACTGATGTAAGAATATCTCGCCCCTATATATATATATTGTGCTCTCTTTACTCTTGTTCTCCAGAGCTTTCTTCTCAACCTAAAAGGATTTTAGAATCACATAAAAAATGTTATCAATACATCATTAGTCAACCTATTTTATTTTATTTTATTTTATGACTTGCGTCCTTGTCAATTTTTTCTCATTTACAAAATTAATTATAGATAATTAAATGTAACTTTTTATGTACCTCCGTTTCTAGCAAATTATCATCGAATTCTTCGTGTACTTTTTCTTTGTTTTTTTTTTTTAAGTAATTATGCCTTGATTTCCGTTGCAGTTTTATTTTTCGGAACGGTAGGGTGTGTAGGACAATATTTTCCGAATCATTTTATTTTTTTAATTTCTTTTTCCAAAAATAGAAATAGATAGGAAACTCGTTTGGTAAAATTTTTTTTTTTTCCGGGATGAACTGGATCAATTTTTGGTATGGGAACAGAAAAAATAATCAATTTTTTTTTGTTCCCGGGCATAAAATAAGAAACACTTTTTCTCTCAATCACTCCTCACCACTATCATCATCATCACCACCACCCTCATCCCGATACTACTACCGCCACCATCGCCGTCGTTGTACCACCAATGTCGTCATCACAACCACCACCACCACGATGCCACGCCACCATTACCACGACGACGATGTCATCGCCACTACCTCCATCCATCGCCACTATTCCACCGTCATCACCACCATTACACCGCCGCCACCACTACCACCACCACCACCACCATTATCGTCACCAACCACCATCACCACCACCATCGCAGCCACTGCTGTCACCACCACCACCACCATGTCGCCACCACTTCCACCACAGTCACCAACTACCATTACCTTCGCCGCAACCACTGTCATCACCACCGCCACCATGTCATCACCATATCATCACCACCGCCACCATGCCACCGTCAACAACCACCACCACCACCAGCACTGCCACTAACCACCACCACCACCACTGCCACCAACCACCGCCACCATCGCCGCATCCACTACTATTACCACCACCATCATGCCATCACCAACACCACCACCATCGCCGCAGCCACTGCTGTCACTACCACCACCACCACTGTCGCCGCCACCATTATCACCACCACGCCGCCACCATGTCATCACCACCTATGTAGCACCGATACTGACACGAGACACGTGACACGATACGACACGACACTCCGACACGTTAATTCTAAAAAAAATGTTAGATTTCGACACGTTAGGACACATTTTGATATTAAATAATAATTTTAATTTATGTAGTGTATATTATATTTAATATTCAATGATTTAACAAAAAAAATGAATTTAAACTTATAATATTCATAAATTTTGCAAAGAAACATAAGATATCCCAAATATTTATATTAAACTCAATAAAATGATAATTACAATCCAACGAATCTAATAGCTGGAACTAAAAGCTCAACGCAATGCAACCTTTGAACCTTTTTTGAATTTTTATAACGCGTGTTGGAGTGTCAGGGAGTGTCGGAGTGTTCGAGAGTGTCGGGAAGTGTCGGACACGACATGTTAGAGTTGTTGAAGTGTCGGTGCTTCATAGATCACCACCACCACTACCATCGCCATCACCATCACCACGCCACCACCACCACCACCACCATTGCTGCCATATGGAAAGGAAAATGATGATTCGAAATTTTTTTTAGTTTAATAGGAATTATTTTTTATTATATTATTTGTTGTGTTATCAAACACAATTCTCATTCTCAGAATAAAAATAGAACATGTTAGAACTATTTTTTATTTTTATTTTTTGTTTTGTCAGAAACTGTTCCAAGGCACAGAAATAGGAAAAGAACTATTTTTTTTCTAAAACAGTGTCAGAAAACAAAATGATTGTCATGCACAACCGTAATTGCTCGGGCACAATTTGTTATTAATAAAAAATTTTTGAATTAAATGTATTTAAAAGAATGACATCAAACTTATTAATTAATTAATAATAAATTTGGTCCATTAAGTTTGATCTAATAGATTATAACCGTTGATAGACGAAAATCAATGGTTAGGATCTAAAAGGATATAAACTTATATGCTTTAAAATGATAGATGTTTTTCCCATATATATATATATATATATAAAAATTCGGGTTCAGTTTTTCCGCAGTTATTGCAGATAAGTTATCTGCAGTAAACCCAATACGACGTCGTTTTGAGCGGAAATCATGATGCTTTTGTAATTTTAATTTATTTCAGGTTATGATAGTTTTTACAATTATAACTTTTTATCATTTCAACACCAAAATGACTTCGTTTTGGGAGAAAATGCAGATAATTTATCTGCAACAACTGCAGAAATATTTTTCCAATTTTTTTGTATTAAATTTCTTTAAAAGAACACCATTAATCGCTGCCAGGATTTCTGTTGGAATTTTCTTTTATGCAGTTGTAACTACACGATCACAATTTATTATTAATTTATTTGTATTAAATGTCTTTAAAAGAACGCCGTTGACACGCTTACATCTTTGGGCTCGTAGATGTGTTTCATAGAGAAGTGCGAGAACTACATCTCATTTAAAAAAAAAAGTTTAGTCATTTTAAATCACTCATCTTATATTCTTTCACTCTTACAAAGAGGTGAGATTCACATTTTTAAAACTTTTCTCACTTATTCTGTCTCTCGTGATTTATCTCTCTATCTCACTTAAAATGACCCAATTTTGTGTCATTCAAAATGATACACAATTTTTTCCTTTCATTTTTTTTAATATAAGTATTTAATTGACTGTTAGCGATGACATATGGCATACTTCAATTATTGTTAGAAAATAATATAAACTATTAAAAAGGTTCTTACCCAACAACTTAAGGTTTTGGGTTGAGATGATTCTTTACGTGGTAACAAAGTTTTAATGACCATAAGGTTACGAGTTTTATCCTCACCGCTCTTCCCTCGTGGAATAAAATAAGTATAGGTAAACCAAAAAAAATAAAAAAATTGGACCTATACATTACCTATGCTTCAAGCCCAAAGCCTTTGTGTGACGGGGTGTGTTAGAAAATAAAATAAACACCTTCACCCAACACCGTTTTGGGTTGAGGTGGTTATTTACCATTATAGTTGGCACAATTTTGGGCAGTCAAAATTGAATTTCATCCACAAATCCGGCAAAATCGTAACTTGATTTGTGCTTGAACATGATTTTTGATCTCATAGTTTTAATCAAGTTTTAGTTTTTTTAAAGGACAATACACTTCTCATTTTACATGAGAAGAGTCCAGCTTCCTGCAAAGAGCTCAATTTTGATAGGGCACACATTAAAAAAAGCTCAAAATTCAAAGTGAGAGTGGAATAAGGTTAAACATCTAATGTAAAAGAAGAAGTATAAAAACCTTTTTTTAATTTACCTTTATAGGGCTTTTAGTACTTATATTTTCACCTAGGTTTTCGTTCTTTAGACACTTCAAGGATTAATTCGTCAAAAAGTATATTTACTTAAACTTATATCTTTGCATCTGTTATGTTATTCAAGTATGATTGAGTCTCATATTGGAAGATAATGAGTTAAAAGAAGACTATATAAGTGGGTTGATCCTTAAATCCAATGTCTTAAGATTTTGGATTGAGACGTGGTGTTGAATCCACTTGCTACTAGGGGTGTAAATGAGCTAGACCAGGTCAAACATTGACTTAAATAGGCCAGACCTGTGCATAACACTTTAGATTAGGCTTTGTCCGTTAGTCTTGTGTATACCCAAATTATAAGTCAAGATGATCTATGTTTAAAAAAGAAGAAGAAGTTCTATGGAATCTCTACTGTAGGCAGAAGTCATAGATGATGAAATGAGTTTTCTGCTGCATAATCATACTTGACAGCTAGTCAATTTGCCGAAAGAGACTAAGGCTATAGGTTGTAAGTTGGTAGTGAAGAAGAAACTGAATAGTGATGGATCAATAACCAGATACAAATCACATTTAATAGCTAAAGGCTATAGACAACAAAGTGAAGTAGAATATTTTGGCGTCGACTCACCTGTGTGTTATCTATCAGCTATAAGAATTCTTCTTGCTTTGACACCTACTGAGTACTATGCAGTGCATCAAATAGATGTAAAGACAACTAGTGGATGATATGTTAATTCTTGGTTTTGATCATTCTATAGTGAGTGACATGAAAGCTAATTTAGCTAAAGAATTTGACATGAAAGGTCTTGGTATTGCTAATACCATTCTTGGTATGAAAGTGAGCTTTGATAGGCAAGTTATCTCCCTTAGCTAGACTCATTACATTGAGTAGATACTTTCTACCTGCGGATACAGTGAGTGCAAACTGAGTGAGACACCATGTGATTATAATAAAAGACCGAGTCCTCATGAAGGGACCAGTGTGGATCAGTTAAAGTATTTAAAACTGATTGGTAGTCTCATATATGCTGAAAGTTGCACTAGACCTAACATAGCCTTTACAGTTGGTATGCTGAGTCATTTCATTAGTAATCCTAGTAAAGAGCATTAGGATGCTTTCGATAGGCTGATGCGATATCTTAAAGGTACTAAAGATTATGCTCTACACTACTCTAGTTATCCTTTAATTGTGGATTAATATTTTGATACGTCATGTTGTTCAGAAATCATAAATAGTAAGTTCACCAGTGGATATGTATTCACTTTAGGTGGAGCTACTATTGCTTGGAAATCCAAAAGATAGACTTGTATTGCATTATCGTCTATGGAATCAGAACTTTTTGCTTTAGCCTTAGCCGGCGAAGAGGCAAAGTGGACAAAGAATCTGATTATGGATATTCCTTTGACTCAGCTAAAGATTAATTCTTTAAGCCTATTTTGTGATAATCAAGAACCTGTCCAAGTTGTTAAAAATCTTCTCTTTAATTCAAAGAGAAGACATATAAGATTGAGACATGCGTTGTTGAATTATCTGAGAAAATGAGGAGTCATCACCTTGATCGATGTGAGATCGAAGGATAACTTGGCTGATGCTCTCACAAAAGATATACCTAAAGATCAATTATTCAAAATAGTGGGGGAAATCAGGTTAAAGACTATATAGACATGTTTTAATTACCATTTACTTACCTTTTAATTATGTCTTTTGAATTATCGAGTCTTTCTTTTGTTGGCCAAAAAGATAAGCACTATTTATATGTTTCATCGATGTTCGTGGTTGTTGATTAATTTGAAAAAGGTAAGTTTTCTCGTTCCAAACTTGATGAAGATAACTTGAACCTGATTCAAAGGTTCTACCTGGGAAACTTTTGTTATTCCAAACTTGATAATACAATCTAACCAGGTTGGACCATCGTTTTGGTTAAATGATCTCATTCCAAACTTGATGCTAGATTATTTGACTTTGAGGAATCAGTAATTGTTACATTCCAAATTGAAACATTGAAATAGTTGTTTGCATAAGAAGCCTATGGGTCATGTTCTTAATTGAAACTTGACATCACATGCCTAGTTTATTGTAAGTAACTTAACTATTGGTTCTGTTCATTGAAACTAGACAATAGTTATTCTTTTACAAATAAACTTAAGTTGATGGCTCTTTGCAAAACAAACTGTTTAGGCCTTGTTCATAATTTATGAAACTGGCTTGATGCTTATGAACATAATATTGCGATGCTTTATGACATTAATATATGTTCTTCTTTGCCTGATGATATGATGCTAAGTTCTTTTAGTAGAACTAGACACTTTTGGTAGATTATTCAACCGATTGAATTCATAATAATATGAAATTCATACTTGATATTCTACATAGGATGACAGAGATGGAGGAGAGCTTAATGAGAGGGATCTTGACTAAGATCACCTCCTTGATGAATGAATATATCATTTAGAGTATGTGGGGACTTGACAGTTCACCCGCTATTGCCCATTTTGATGGAGTCCATTTATTTGAGACTTACATTTTGCTATCTTTATTTTATGAACATTGTTGATTGTGAACTGATTTTGAGACTTATTTTGGATGTTGGGATTTGGATGAGTTTAGATTGAATCTAAAACTCTAAATATTTACTTTGGTATGTTGGTGTCAGAACAGATTCATGATAATGATGATTTATTTATTTAGATTGAGAATGACGATTGAGTTTAATATTTTACTGTTAAAACTCTTTGATTGATCCGAGTTAATTGTCTTGGACTGGATATGAATGATTCATATTTGTTTGAACATTATATTGATCACTCTATTGGATTGTGCTATATGGTGAACATAGGAGGAGATTGTTGGATATATTAATAATATAATCCAATAATATGTTCACATATAAGTCCAATAGGTGAAAACATGGTTATTTGGGTCCATATGGGCTGGAGCCCAATAGCTTGCATTATATCTAGGGTTTCCTAAGCTGGAGGTAACACTATTGAGCATTCCAAACTTGATGTTTCTTGGCGTAATACTTCAAGCACCTCTAAACCCTTCTATCTCAAACTCATAACCTCTAATAGCTTAGCCCATTGATGTTGGTCCCCCTTCCTATGGGCTCCCCCTGCCCGCTTGACAATGGTATCAGAGTTAGGTTGGGTTAGAGCTAGCCAAGTGTTTAACTTAAGGCGAGTTGAGTACTTGGTCCTAGAGTACTCGGAGAGGCACCCATGCACCCAAAGCCTTAAGGTTTTATGTTGAGACATGATGTCAAACCCAATTGATGTGGTTGATTGATGGCGGTCCCCTGCCATGGGCTACCCTTGACCGGCCACCTTATAATGGTTTCAAATCCGGGTTGGAGTTGGGCTAGCTAGATGTTTGGCTAGAGGCGTGTTGAGTACTTGGGCCTAGAGTACTTGAAGAGGCTTCCGTTGAGGGGGAGCATATCAATATATGGACCTCACAGTTAAGGTTTTGGATTGAGATATGGTGTCAGACCCACTTGCTACGACGGGTGGAGTAATTGGGCCTAAAGTACTCTGAGAGGCTTCCGTTGAGGGAGAGCATATCAATGTGGGTTTCACACTTGAGGAGGATATTGTTAGAATGTTCAAGTGTGATGGAGTTCCGCATTGGCAAGGAATGGACTAAGCGAAGTCCATACAAGTGGAAAGACCCATAAACCCAATGTCTTAAGATTTTGGGTTGAGACATGATCAATATCATACTCACTTAATGTAATTGGTCGAGCTTAGCTCATTGATGGTGGTCCCCTGCCATGGGCTCCCTCTGACCTGCTTGACAGTGGTATTAGAGCCGGGTTAGGTTTGAGCTAGCCTGATGTTTGCTAGAGGTAAGTTGTGTACTCGAGCTTGAAGTACTAGGGGAATCATATGAATGTGGGTTTTCACACTTAAAGGGAGATTGTTGGGTTATTCAAGTGTGATGGAGTCTCACATTGATTGGTTATGGGCTAAGAGAAGACCATATAAGTAGGAGGATCCATGTACCCAATACCTAAGGTTTTGATTTGAAAAATTGTATCCAACTCACTTGCTACTGTTAATGTAGCTTAGCTTATTAATTGTGGGCTCCTGCCATGAACCCAAACCCGCCCCCCCCCCCCCCCCCCCCCCCCCCGAGTTATTTTTTAAAAATGAGAGGCTTGATCGGGCTATTATAATTAAAACTGTAATAAATAAAAAATCCCTTGATCAATAGAAAACAATTAAAAAAAGAACATAACACACTACTATATGTTTTATGGGGAATGATATATTTACAATATATATTTTTTTAAATCCTTTGATCAATAGAAAACAATTAAAAAGAACATAACACACTATTATATGTTTTAGGCTTTAATGTTTGTAAAGTGAATGTAGATAAGTTATCTACATTTGCTACCAAAACAACATCATTTTGTCTTAAAAAATTAAAAAATTATAATGTAAAAGATTATTATAACTCTGAAATAAATTATAATTACAAAAATAACTTGATTTCCGCCTCAAAATGACGTCGTTTTGGGCTCACTGTAGATAAGTTATCTACATTGACCGTAGAAAAAGCGAACCCTATGTTTTATGGGGAATGTTACATTTACAAATTCTTTGTTTACAAACTATACTATGTCTTACAAATTATACACTCTTGAGTAGAGTACTACAGATCAGAGATAATGTAGTTTGTAAAAATTTTTTTTTATCAATATAACCTTAATCATGTTTTACATATCAAAGCTCTAAAATAAAGAAAGACATTTACCAAAAAAAAGAAAGAAAGAAAGACAAGAACACGTGCTAAGAAAAGGGAGGAAAAAAGAATCAACCTCACAATGGCGTGTGTGCTGCGATGCGACGCACGCGTGGTGCTGCTCTGATGCAATGCATTGGTATAAAAGGATTAATTAATAGATAGGTGACAAACAACTTATCACTTACTTGTTATGAAAAATAATTGGTACTCTCCATAAAGATAATTGGTATAAAAATATATTAGTTTATTTAAAAATACTACGCATTGTTACAAAATCACACCTGAACATATATAAACTAGTTATTTCAGATTTTATGATAATATATATTCATTAGGCTACTATTATATCATAGCTAGTATAAATATAATCTCTTGCATACTTTGTTGAGTTCGATAAAATGACATCAAAATAAACTAGTCACAACACTTCCTTATTGTGCTTATTATTCTCAAGAAGTTGAGGATTTATTTATCTAGTTAATTTTTGCATATATCTCAAGGTGTGCCTATGACTTGTGCTTTCACAATAACCTTGTAACGGTAGTGTTTAGCACAGAAGAGGAGGTAGACAAGATTGAGTGCACCGAGTCCTGCTATGACGAAGTAATAGTAATCCAATCTGCCAGCGTTGATGTCCTTGTTCAGCCAATCTACTTTGCCATGCTTTTGTGTCACTTTGTGCACAATGTTCATTACCAAGGCACCAGCGTAACTTGCGAAGCCACCCACAAGAGGTTGCAAGGAATTGCCAAGAGTTTTCATATTCTCTGGCGATTCACTGTTGTAGAATTCAATCTGTCCAATAGTGCTAAATACTTCACACAATCCTAAAAAGGCAAATTGAGGAGCTAGCCACATGGCAGACATTGGTGTAACCCCATCAAGTGCACCGTGTGAGATAGCCACACTCCTTCTTTGCCACTCCACCAAACCACCACTTACCATTGTAAGAATTGAGAAGATGTTACCAATTACTATCTTTTGAAGGCTTGTCAACCCTTCCTCTTGTTTTGTGACTTTTGCCAGAGCTCGTTGCACAAAGAGGTCATAACAAGGGAGCCATATACCAATGCTGATTAAGGATATTATACTGAATGATGCAGCAGGAATTTCAAAGTGTGGTCCAAGGTGTCGGTCCATTTTCATGGTCTGTATTACAGGAAATATTCCTCCTTGTGCCATTGGTATCAAACACAAGATACCAGAAGCCCAGATTGGTATAATTTTAATCACACATTTGACTTCTTCAACTTGTTGAATGCTACAAAGATTCCATGGATTTGTGACCAAACCTTCTGCATTAATTTCATTGTCTTGTATCAAAGCAGCTTTGTTTAGAAACCTGTGCAAAAATCAAAGTTACCAAAAAAGTTTGTCCTTAATTAGATGAGGAGTAAATATTAAAACACACAAGTGAGATTGACGAACATTACCTAAGTTGTTTGGTTAAAGGTATCTTGACTGCTTTATCATCTCTTAGTGGGGGATCATAGTAAACAACTTCCCCTTCATTTGTTGGGTTTATGAGGTGGCGCTTCTTGTAAGCTGCAACAAACACTTGTACAATACCAGAAAATACGCTCCCTTCTGCTGGCTGGTAAAAATAAGTTCTTTTTCCGGCAAAAAATGTGATTATTGCACATAACATCAGAAAAGCTAGTATCCCAAAACCAATGACCCAATTTTTGTTTTGGATGTAAACTACTATAGTATTATTGATCAACATGACCACTGTTTGTGTGGTGTAGTACCAATTTAAGAAACTACTGACTCCTTTCCTTCCATCAGGGGAAGTTGTGTCAAATTGATCAATGGCAAAAGGAATACTGCATGGTCTAATTCCACCTGTGCCTATACCCAGCAAAGATAGCCCTAAAATTAAGATCGCAAGCTGATTGGTATTTGGGGAAACACATACTTGGTGCCGTGAAGAGCAACTTGGAGGATGAAATTGTGGCACCCATGCTGTGAGTGTTAATATCACCATTCCCTAATTAATAACCAGCAAAGGATTAATTGACGCTCACCCATGCATATAAGCAAGATTGCAATAACAACTATCGTTAAATTCGGTTTGCCCCTGACCTCTTATCACTTTGCTCAACTGTGATTTTCTTATCGAAGTATTTGTTATTTCCTTGGTGCTTTTTTATTTTATTTTATTTATCCTCTTATGTCAACCAAAGACTTCTTATTATACGTGGAATGATCCGTTTATAATTTTTTTTATAAATTATATTTAGTATAATCGGTGATACACTCAAAGACATCATTGGTTTAATAAAAAATCAAACTCTCAATTAAAGGCAAAAAAAATTGAATGAATTTTGTGCGATCGCACATCCAAACCCGGCCCCTCCTCCGCCACGGTCTTTTAATTTGTCAATTTATTATAATGTTTCAAATATTTAACTAAGAAGAAAAATATTTCTAAGAGAATAAAGAGACTTTGGATAATTAAATTTACGAATTTGTAAGTTGAGGGAATGAAATCTCATGGGCTAAACCAAAAGGAAACTAAAATTGATGCTAACAATTAAGTTCTTCATATTAAAATTGACAAATCAATGAGCAATTACTGTGTTTTAAATATAATGGAGTAGAACATACCACAAGTGTTCCAAATGATGCCATAGCAATGGTTTTGAATTTTCCTAAATAGGCGTCAGCAAGAGAAGCACCAATAATTGGTATGAAACTGCTCACTCCATACCATATGCTGATAACATTTGCAGCATCAATCGGACTCAAATTGAACACTTTCAACAAATACACCATGAAATTTGTTGTCGTGCCGAATGTTGCTATCCTCTCAATCGTCTCATTTGCTGTAAATCACAAAACCGGCATAGCTAATTTAACTCGATAACAAATTGCATATCAATAAAAAAATATATATACATGCATTTTGTGTTAAAACAGATACCTAAGATGAAAGGAATGGCCTTCCATCCGGGCTTTGTCTCCATTGTCCTTGCATTTATAGAATCAAAACCATCTTCTTTAGTTGTTTCTTTTCTCTTATTCTCCTCCTCCATTATTTTTAACCAACGTCTCCTTTGTATCTATATATATATATATATATATATATATATATGACTTCAACTAGGCTCCTTTCATTCTTATGGTTCCCAGAAGGAGCATTAGGAAAGGAAACGTATGCATGCCAGCAATCAGATGAAGACAATATGTTATGATGATATTTCTTGTAGTAATAAATATGAACTTAAAATATACATGTTTGCTAATGCGAAAGTCTAAGGGCAATTACTTCAGAAACTGATCATGAATGCATGCATCCTCTACGTGTCATTGACATGAAAAGACAAGAGATGAGAGACAGCGTGTTTTGATGAAAAGTGAGAAGGTTAAAGATAAACGTAAGAGGTACTTTCCCTGAATTTTGGTAAACTTTAACTGGTATTTAGTGCTCTTGAAGGTTATCAATTCGTTTTCGATACAGCACTAGAAATGGGAAAGGTAAATCTCTAATATAATAAACAGGAACAAAGAAAAGAAAATATTGTTTGAGAATAAAGTTAAAAGTTTGATTACCACTCATGCTATACACGCAGAATGCTACAAAATAAAACCAAGTTAGAAAAAGATACACGATAACATACATGATCATATAAAGTAACATTAAAATATTAAGAATTATATATAAAGGGAAAAGTGGTTTTTGCCGAGATAAAATTATCTCACATAATCTTAAAATGATGTTGTTTTAGAATTTATCATAAAAATAAAAATATTTTAAAATTTTTATTTTCTGATCGTAACATGTATTTTATTAAAATACCCTTTATTTGTTATTCTAAATCCCAAAATGACATTATTTTGAGACTAAAATAGATAACTTTTTGTTATATAAAAAAAAGTAGGTAACTTCACACTTTTCCACATTTTTAACATAGTTGATTAGGAAAAAGTTATAAGCATTTATCCAAAAAGAAAAAGAAATTAAAAGCATTTATTAAAGCATTTATTAGGAAAAAATTATAAGCATTTTCACCAAAAAAAATAAAATTAATTAATTAATTTTAATCATCCATTTATACTAAATCTGGACGCTTGATCAATTGATTATTAAAATTAAAACGATAAAGAGATGTTTATCAAAAAAAAAAAAAACGATTAAGAGATTACATTTTTTCTCTTTTACTTACAAAAAATAATTCTCTTTTAATTATACAAGGTAAAATAAAATAAAAAAATTAACTAAAGGGCAAACTTTCTCAATATCTCCATACATCGCACGTCGTGGCGTTTCCACGCTGGACCCGATAGCTTATGATTGCGCAAGATGTAGTTATACACGAGGTTAGCGAATAATTATTTGGTGATATTATAATATCAAAAATTTCAGCACATCTCATTAATAAGAATATTATATGTCAGTTAAAATTCTCTCTCTTCTGTTGAATTTTTTTCTCTCCTCTAATATATAATATTCTCTTTTATGGGATGCACTGAATCAATCTCAGTACTGTAGTAACACCAAAGATTTATTTCAGCATTCGCAGAAAAACTACAATTCGCCGGTACCATCAAATTCGTGCTCCTTTTTATTAAAATAGATTTTTTTTTTTCTTTTTACTCATATTTTTTTTCATATTTTCTTTTAAGTCCAATATTTTTCTCTAGCAAAAGTAAATATTAAGTTCGGTAATCCCGAAACATTGAAGTTTTTACCCAAATTAAAATCGGCGTTGGTTGTTATAAAAAAATAATAAAAATAAATCGGCGTTGGTGCATAAAAGTACGCAGAGGGATAAAATGACTTTTTTGTCCATCAAAATATTATAAAAGAAATTTTTATTTTCATCTATTGTAATTTTATGATTTATGATTCGATCTTCCGTAATTTTAAACTTGTCATTTAAGTTTATTGAGTTTAAATAATTTATCATTTAACCCAGTGTAATTTTAAATTTTCACTTCCAATCATTATGGACTTGTGGTTAAAAATATATCATTTAAATCCCCCTTGATCTTATATATGTTTTTTTATTTTATTTTTCTGAACTTTTATTATATATTATTCTCACATTATAAATTAAAGTTATGTACAGAAAAATATAAATTATTTATTTAGATTTAAATTATTTTTAATTAATAATAATATCAATTATATCCTTATAATTTTATACTTATAAATTTTTTTATTTTTCCTCTTTTTTTATTTTATATCCTCATCTAATGCATCTAAAGCAAATAAATAATTTTTTTTTTTAAAATTCACTTATTTTTATTATGAAAATAAATTCAAATGAGATAATATTTTATTCTATCTATTTTTTACTTAATATAGTTATAAAATTATCTAAAGAAAGTAGAATCTTTTTTGATAATACATATTTAATTTATCTTAAATAATTTTTTTAATTTTTAAATAAATTTTTAAAATAAGTAAAAAAACTATAAATCAATTTCAAAATAAATAAATTGAAATAATTTTCAATTTAATGTTTAACTATTAATTTTATTTGATAATATCATAATTATAAAAAATAAAATATAGAGAAATAAATATTTTCTTATTTATAAGATCACAAGAGGTCTGAGTGACATATTTTTGTAACCACGTTGAGTGTAACTGAAAATTTAAAATCAAGTATAATGGATCTAAGTGACAAATTTATGACCACAAGAGGTCAAGTAATAAATCATAAAACTACGGTGGGTGTTTATAAAAGAAAATAAAATAAAATAGATAAAAGAGTTAAAATGACTTTTTTGTCCATCAAAGTATTGTAAAATGCTAGGGATTTTGTAAAATAAAATTGCGAATGATAGATAGGTGTTTGTACTCCTGATGCTGCCACTGATGGTTACAATTTTACAAACTTTAATCGGCACAGATTAAGCATTTTCAAAACACCACTTTTCATAATGTAGAAATTTAAAGTTAAAAACACAAAGTTTAATACAATTAATGAAGTCAACGCAAACTCAAATTATGAGTGTATTGTTACTAGGGATGTATATGGAGCGGTTCATAAATGATTTTAGCAAAACCGAACCGAATCGGGTTTAAATTGTTTGGTTTCAAATCGAACCGATTTTTTTCTTTTAAAACCGATTTTTGATTTTCTAAACCGCTTTGAAACCGGTTTCAAAACTGGTTTATGATTTATAATCAGTTTTGATTTAAAATTGATTTTAAACCGGTTTTAAAACAAAATCGGTTATGAACCATAAACCGGTTATCAATTTCAAACCCGGTTTTTTAACAAATTCAAAATCAGTTTTTGATTAATTGTGCTATTTTTATAAGTAGTCATTTGTTTCTCTCGGTTATAGGTAGTTGACCAACTATTTCTTGAAAGAATCTTTATTGTTTTTGGAACTCTCTGTACGAAATGATTCTTATATAAATTGTTTCACATTGTTTTGAGAGTGATTGATAGAAGAACATTTGAACTAATTTAAAATTATAAAAAAATTGCTCTTCGTTCTCTCAAGATTTATGTTACTTAGAGTTTCATTTGAACTGATGGAGTATGGGTAGAGTAGAGGTGTTCAAAATGTCCAAAATAACTAAACCAATCCATAATCAGACAACTCCACAATTTAAAAATCGGTTATTTTTCAAGATTGATTTCATATGAAACTGTATTTTATTTTATAAACTGATTATTTACCAAACCTAAAAATAATTGGTTATCCATAACCAAACTGCTCCATAATTAAAGAACAAATAAGTAAGTTCGTTGTGAGTTGTCCTTTTTAATGATGCTCATTCATCATCTTAAACATCTCAGAGATGTTAAGTCAATTGATTCATTTTGTTGCCCTTTTCGTTTGTGATTTTTTAACTTCATCTTTGCCATTTCAAAGCATTTGCCTTGTCAAGTTGAGTTTATCCGGAGATCAGTATGTGGTTATTTTATTTTTTTGGGAAAAAAAGTTGTTACGTTACATAAGAAGTACTTTCTTAAGATGCAACCTTTCGATTTATTTGTAATTTTCTTTTAAATAAATATTTTCTACTTGAGCTGCTTAATTTTTTCTGCTAATTTATTGTTTGGAAGGTTGAGTTAGTTGACTAATATAATATGCATGATAAAAGATAATACTTATTTGTTCTTTAATTGTAAAGCCGTTTGGTTATGGATAACCACTTCTTTTTATGGTTTGGTGAATAACCGATTTATGAAATAAGATGTAGTTTCATATGAAACCGATTTTTAAAATATGGAGCAATTTGGTTATGGATTGATTCTTTTGGACATTTTAAACATCCCTATTGTTAACATTCCTACGAATGGCATGAAAAATCAGAATTTCGAGTTATGGTTCTGTTTTGTATTATTTCGTGGAGTGGTATGGCCGAATTATGAATTTCTAAGTGTGATAATGAATTTCTTGTATCATGAAGTCATAAGTGGAGTTGTGAATTGGTTATATGGGTGATTGCACTTTTGAACATGGTATATTGTATGAGGAATTTAATTGTACTGATTGGGTGGCTGAGCCGCATTACTATATGGAAGTATGTATGTTAAGGGGACGGGTAGCAGAATATTCATTTTTGTTGCATTTGGACATTTATTGGCGTAAGGCTCTCAGTCTTTGGCTAAGTAAATTGAATTTGCACCGAATAAAAGGACGAGGCCGTGGCAGGTTTGGCAGTTAAAGAAACAACTCATTTGGTCGCGGGTACTACGATTGCAACAACGCTCAAGGAGGTTTTCGTTCTAAGCCTGTTGGAGTTAATGCTGCTCAAGTGGAGGAAATCACTGCCCATGCCAATGCTTTTTCAACCTTAACACCTGACGTTGTGACACAATTCCTATCCCTTGTTGATAAGTCTCAACCGTCCACAGCAAAATTAAATGGTAAACACGTTCTGTGCACTTGGCTTATAGACAGTGGCACCTCGTGCCATATGATAGGCTATCTTCATTTTCTTGATAATATTATTGATATTGCACCACTGCCAGTGGGATTACCAAATGGAGTTGTGACTTATGCTGTTAAACAGGGATCACTTATGCTTAATAACTCCCTTTCCTTGTCTGATGTGTTATTTGTACCACAACTCACGTGCAATTTGCTTTCTGTATCTCAACTGGTGCGACAACTTGGCTTAAATGTAATGTTCACTAATAATAGTTGCATCTTGCAAGACCGAACGCTGAGGATGGAGATTGGATTGGGTGATCACAAAGATGGCGTGTATGTGTTTCGGCCTACTCAAGTCACTGCTTTGGCTGCTAAGTCTTCTGATACGGGGGAACTCTGGCATCATCGGTTGGGCCATGCATCGCACAAAATAATTTCTATGCTTCCTTTTTCTAGGAGTTTTCATTTTTGCCAATAATTCAGCATGTGATGTTTGTTTCCGTGCTAAACAGACTAGATCAATTTTTCCTGTTAGTGATCGGAAAAACAATAATATTTTGGAGTTTATTCATTGTGATACATGGGGTCCATATCATACTCCTTCTACTTCTGGTGCTTATTATTTTCTAACTATCGTTGATGACTTCAGCCGTGCAATATAGGTATGTTTAAGGGAGACAAGGGTGCAACTTTCGATTTTATGTAAAAATTTATTCTCATGATACATAATCATTATGGTGCATCAGTTAAAATTGGTCGTACGGATAATGGCACAGAATTTAAATCCCATAAGATGAATGAATTATTTGTTGTTCACGGTATACTTCATCAGACGTCCTGTGTACATACACCGCAACAAAATGGCCGTGTTGAAAGGAAACATCAACATATTTTAAATGTCGCACGTTCTCTATTGTTTCAGGCTAATTTACCCACTAAGTTTTGGGGTGAGAGTGTCATGACTGCAGCTCATATTATAAATAGAACGCCCACAAAGCTTCTTCACGGTAAGACTCCTTACGAACTTTTACATGGAAAAGTAGCTGAGTATGGTCACATGCGGGTATTTGGTTCTTTATGTTATGCTGTACTACATCCAAAACCAACAAATAAGTTCAGTCCGCGTTACAAACGTTTTATATTTGTGGGTTATCCTTCAGGATAGAAAGGGTGGAGAGTGTTTGATCTCGATACTGAGGATTTCTTGGTATCTCGTGATTTAAGTTTTCATGAAACTATCTTTCCATTTGCTGTAAATGCACATTCTCCTATTGTTCCATCTTTACCTGCGTGCCTTCCAACATATGATGAAGACCCTTTAGTCGTTTATGCACCTGACACTTCAGCTCGCAATTCAAAGCTCGTAACTGATTGTTCGGTTCCTAGAGATATACAACATGAAATGCCCCTAGTTGACAGGGGAGCATCTCTGAAATTGCACCATCTCATTCTTAGCAGCATCAAACAGCGCATCAGCCCCTCCTAGATGCTACTATAGCATCGTCTACTTCTTCATTGGAACAGACAACTCCTCATGCTAATATAATGCCTCGCCCTTCAAGAGAAAGAAAGCCTTCTGCATATTTAAGTGACTTCCAATGCAATTCGGCCAACACACATACACATCATCCTAGCATCATCTCTTCTACCTCTTCCTCCTCAGGTAAACGGTATCCTATTGCTAACTATGTGAACATTAATAAATTTACTCCAAAGCATAGAGCTTTTGTTGCAGCCTTAGATGCAGGAAATGAGCCACGTTCCTTCAAAGAAGCTATGACACATTCTGAATGGCGTGATGCGATGGCTAAAGAAATAAGTGCCCTAGAAGCTAATCAGACATGGATGATTACCGATTTACCAGATGGCAAGCATGCTCTACCTTGCAAGTGGGTCTACAAGATTAAGTATCATTCCGTCGGTACCATTGAAAGATATAAAGCAAGGTTAGTTATTGCTGGAAATCATCAAATACCAGGAGAAGACTTTCATGAGACCTACGCACCTGTGGCAAAAAAGGTGAGCGTTAGGACTCTCCTCTCAGTTGCCGCAGCCAAAGGGTGGTATTTACATCAAATGGATGTTCATAATGCATTCCTGAATGGTGAACTTCATGAGGAAGTTTATATGCATATTCCAGGTGGTTTTGAACATGGTCAAGGCAGAAAAGTTTGTCGTTTACAAAAATCCTTGTATGGTTTGCGTCAGTCACCTAGAAACTGGTTTGAAAAGCTGAGTAAGTCTCTTTATGCTTACGGTTTTGTTCAATCCCAAGAAGATCATACCCTCTTCACATTTCAACAAGGTACCGTGTTTTTGGCTCTATTAATATATGTTGATGATCTAGTGTTGGCAGGCAATGATTTGAAGGCTTGTGAGGATGTAAAAATTTATCTTAACAAATGTTTCAAAATTAAAGACCTTGGTGTTTTGAAATATTTTTTGGGTATAGAAATTGCTCGTAGTCATGAAGGGATTTTCTTGTGTCAAAGAAAATATGCATTAGACATCCTCAAAGAAACAGGCTTGTTAGACTGTAAACCAGCAGAATTTCTGATTGAGCAAAATCATCGTCTGGCTTTAGATGATGGACCTGAATCTTCTGATCCGGGTAGATATCATTGTGTTATTGGTAAACTTGTGTATTTGACTGTAACTCGTCCAGACTTGTGTTATGTGGTGCATATTCTTTCTCAATTTATGCACACTCCAAAGGAATCTCACTATGAAGCTGTCGTTCGCATTGAGGTATATTAAATTGAATCCTGGACAAGGCATACTTCTTTCTTCCAAAAGTGATCTCAAAATTCATGCATTTTGCGATTCTAATTGGGCTAGTTGTCCATTAACTCGCCGTTCACTCTCGGGGTTCTTTATAATGCTTGGTGATTCACCAATATCATGGAAAACTAAGAAGCAACTAACAGTTTCACGTTCCTCTACCGAAGCTGAGTATCGGTCTATGGCTGGCGCAACCGCAGAGTTGGTTTGGTTAAAATCTTTTCTTGCTTATCTTACTATTAACCATGACGAACCAATGGAATTATGTTGTGACAATCAAGCGGCCATGCACATTGCAGCCAACCCAGTTTTCCATGAGCGTACTAAGCATATTGAAATCGACTACCACTTTGTACGGGAACGTTTGTTAGCCAAAACTATTCGAACTACATATGTTTGATCTCATTTGCAACGTGCAGACATCTTCACAAAGGCACTAGGGCGCGCCTCCTTCATGGCTTTCCTTCCCAAGTTGGGCATTTGAAGTCTTCATGCACCAACTTGAGGGGGAGTATTGGAACTAGAAGATTCTATCTTGCTGTTATATTTTTCGATTACTAGAGTTTGGGACTCATTAAGTCTCTTTAATGACTTGTAACGTGTACATTCAAAATATTTTCGGTTACTAGTTTAGGACTCATTAAGTCTATTTAATGACTTGTAACGTGTACATTCAAAATATTTTCGGTTACTAGAGTTTAGGACTCATTAAGTCTATATAATGACTTGTAAGGTGTACATTCAAAATACAATAAAATGCATTCTCTCATTATTATTTGATATCATTTTTGTTGCATTTCGACATTTACTGGCGTAAGGCTCTCAGCCTTTGGCTAAGTAAATTGAATTTGCACTGAATAAATTACACCATGTCCTGGGTAAGTTATGAGACAGTGCCTGGATAAATGTATGATAGCTGAAGATTCATGATTTCATGACCTTTGTATAAATGTAGCCTTGTGATAGAGAATGTCCATCTTATATTTGAGATTTATTTCTTTCCAAACAGACCAAAGTCGTGATCCTTCTTGTTTGTTTAAGACTGGAAGTTGTGTTGTTTGTTCATGATACCACATATGATATTGGTTTTTATGAAACTCTCATAATACAAATTCTATGCTTACTAGTGTGCTTGTAAATTCTTGACCCTATACTTTCAAAATAAAATGAAATAAATAAACATGTGATGGGCCTCTCAAATCATATATGGTAAAGTCTACAGGCAAGGCGCAAAAAAGAAGAGCTGAAGACACAAGGGATTCAGTTAGAGGAGGTGACACGTGGCAAGCTATCAATGGAGAGAGAGACAGTAAAGGTTGAGGGGATATTAGGCAGTTAGGAAATAAGGGTAGGGGTGTGAAGAATATTGAGTAGTGGAAGTGGTGAGAGAGAGTGACTGCAAGGTGTAATCCTCTGTTTGTTCTTCTCCAATCAGATATCCGTGAGGAGGAGTTAGTCATTATAGTGGGGTCTTTCAATTCTTGTTATTCTACGTTCACTGTATTGAGTTGTATCACTGTATGAAGTGTATGACCTTATTAATAAAATAGTTTTCTGCATTGTGATTGTTGTTTGGTTCTTCAATTACTATAATTAATTCTCTTGAAAACACGGGGTGCCAACAACATGTAATTTAATCATAAGGGCATGGTAAACCAAGTATATTACAAGCAATGTTATTAAAACCGACAACGATCGTTGACTCGAGTCAACCAGTGAATCTCTGGTTGAACCACATGACCGGTAATTATATGCTAAGATTAAAAATTTGTTATGCATATACTTTCCAAAACAAAATAAAAAAATTGTTATAAATATTACTACTATCTTTGGTAGAAAAAGAAGTCCACCCAAAACCAAGAAACATAATTGTCACATTGTATCTAATAGCTGTAATTTTTTTTTTCATCTTTATTTATAACCTGGCTGCTTACGAAAAGTTCATACTTTTGTTAACACATTAATGCATGCTTATGTGCTCTGCTTTCGCAATGCTCTTGTAACTATAGCGACGAGCACAAAATACGAAACAGCTAAAATTTAGCACTCCCAATCCTGCTATGATGTAATAGAAGTACTCCAATCTTCCCTTATTGATATCACTATCTAGCCAGTCAGGTTGGCCTTGCTTTCCACTAAAACTGTGGATGATGTTTACTATAAAGTTGCTTATGTAACTAGCAGCTGCAGTTTGAAGGGACAGCAAAGAATTGCATATACTTCTCATGTTATCAGGGGACTCCCTGTTGAAAAACTCTGTATGTCCAACAATGGAGAACGCCTCAGTAAAGGCTAAAATTATGAATTGAGGAACTAGCCACATTACGGACATGGGTGCAACCCCATCTAACCCTTCTAGCGAAATGGCCGAAGCCCTTCTTTTATGCTCCACCAACCCTGCAACCACCGTTGTTAGAATTCCAAAAGCATGTCCAAGTCCAATCCTTTGAAGGGTTGTGAGCCCTCCTTCTTGCTTGGTGATTTTCGCAAGTGCAGGAGAAAGGACTCGATCATAGAATGAGATGACTACAACCAGGGTCAGCATTGTTACTATAATGATCGAGCCAGCAGGTATCTCGAAGTTGTGTCCCAGGTGCCTATCCATTTTCAAGGCTTGTGATATTGGAAATATTGAGAATTGTCCTATGGGAATGTACACTATTATACCTGTTACCCATATTGGCATGATTTTGAGCAAGCATTTGAACTCTTCAACTTGTTGGATGCTACAAAGTCTCCAAGGATCACTGTTTGACCCATCATCATTCAATTCGTTCTCCACAATAAGAGCCGCTTTATTTAAGCACCTATGGAACCAAAAATCAAGCATAAAACATGACTAAGTGCATGTAGATTAACCACATATGTTCTTTTTCCTTTCTTTTATTTTCTTTTTTTCACAAAAGAGATGTCACTCACCTAAACTCCTTTGTAAGAGGAAGCTTTGATTCTGCATCTTTCTCAAGTGGGGGGTCATAGAAAGCTCCTCCTGTGTCCTCTGCAGCAGGAAGATGAAGGTGATGCTTGTGTTTAGCTGCAACTAGCACTTGAGCTATCCTTGAAAATATGCTTCCCTCAGGCTTAACATAAGCATAAATCTTAGTGCCAGCAAAGAAAAGGATAATTGCAATGAACATAAACATAGTGGGCAAACCAAAACCAAGAGTCCAACTATAAGAGTCCTGGATTTTAACCACCACAGTCACGTTGATTAACATAAGCAGAATCTGTATAACATAGTACAGATTGTAGAAGCTTCTGCTTCCTTGCCTTCCTTCAACTGTGGTCAAATCAAATTGGTCAATGGCGAAGGGAATGCTGCATGGACTAATTCCACCAGTGCCTATGGATAACCAGAAAAAACCCAGAAGCAAGACACCAAGTTGGAAATCAGTGCGGCCTTTACACACACCAATCTGCTGCTGCTGAAGTGAGCATGGCGAAGGATGAAATTGTGGTACCCAGGATGTTAGCGTTACTATCAACATACCCTGATCAATTTCATGAGTAAAGGTTATAATCCGAATTAGTAAATGTTTAGCAGTGGTTCTCCAAGTCTGAACGAAATACAACCATAAAAAATAGTGCCCCAAAATGAAATTAAAACGCACCGTAAGATTAGCAAAAGATGCTATGGCAATTGTTACAAATTTCCCCAAATAGGCATCCGCAACAAAGGCACCAATGACTGGCAAAACATTAGAGATACCAGACCAAGTGTTCAAAATGTTTGCAGCAAGCACCTGATCCATGTTGTACTCTCTCATCAAGTACACCATGAAATTTGTTTGTATTCCAAATTTTGCCAACCTCTCAACTGTGTCATTTCCTGCACAGTTAAGATAATCAAACCCAAACTTAATAGATCAGCCAAATGTCAACTTCAAAAATTAAAATAAAACAATTGAACAATATTCAGAGACAGAACCTAAAAGGTATGGCATTGCCTTCCATCCTGGCTTCTTTGGGCGTGTCTCTGATTCTAACTGAACTAGGCTTTGTTCATCTAGCAGTTTCTTTTGAAGTGATGACATTGAACTGCGTTTTGTGCTCCTAAATGAACTCATCAGTGAGCACATCCTTTCACGGTCATCTCTCTCCCCCATTTTTTATTTTTTCCTTTCCGGTTAACAATATTCTGTGTTTTATTTTGGCATAGCTGAGAAGCTGAATCTTTCTTATGTGACTGACCGATTTTATATGAGAGTATTTGAGGAAGGCTTTTCTGCCGCATTTGCTGAAAATGATTTCCGCATTTTGGGCATTACTTCCGCAGAAAATAAGCTAAAAACTGGGACTCGTAAATTTATTTTTTTAAAAAAAGAAAAAAAAAATGGCACGAAAATCGATGTAAAAATAACCACAGAAAGCTTTCTGCAGCATATGCAGAAAATGATTTCCGATTTTATATAGTTCTTCACGAAGGAATATACTACAAAAAAAAAAAAAAAAGTAATTTTATAAGAGTTATGTCGTAGGAAAAGTGATTGTGTTACGTTATAGAGATTCGTTTTGCATGCCGAAATTTTTTTTTGTTGTGGGCCCCACAAAATATTATGTGTGTAGAAATTTTTTTATGATTATATTAAATAATAGATGATAAAAAATAAAACATCTAAATGGTCAAAGATGATGGTCAAGGTGCATTGTACTTATCTTTCTTCCTTGGAAGGTAATTTAGGAAGCTTTATTGATTCGCTACATTTTCTAATGACGTTGCTTTAAATGGGTGCATTGTACAATGAATTTGGATCTCTTCTTTTTGAAATTATAATAAAGGGTTTTATAAGAGCTATTTTTATGAAAACTGATTCTGTTATCTTATAGAGATTCATTTTGCGTGTCAGAGTTTTTTTTTTTTTGTTGTGGGCCCACAAAATGTTATGAGTATAAGAAAATTTTTATGATCATGTTAAATGATAAATGATAAACCCTATAATAAATTATCGAAGATAACACATAAATTTTCCACTCACGGGTCCACCAATCCTACACAAAATGTATAAAACGATTCTTAAGGAAAAAAATCTAAGTACATTATATATAAAATGAAATTTCTTTTAATGCTTAATATGTGCTTGTATGTAACATGCATACCCAAAGTGATAAGATCAAACAATCAATTCAACCAAAGTGATAACCATTAACCACAGTAATGATTGTATATTAATATATTTTTATAATATTATTTGGGTTCGAATAATAGATAATACATATGTTATTTTCTTTTTGCTCGTGTAAATGTTAACTTTTTTTTATTTAAATTTTAATATAAAAAAGGGGACCGTAATATTTGAATTCACTGGTCACAAGATCTCACATCATATAATGCAATTAAATGTTTAATTTAATAATTTTTTTTGATAACATACTTTAATAATTTTATATTAATATATTTAAGGGAAACGTATTTATATTTTTAAATGACACAACTTGTATCTTTCACTTTCACAAAGAGATGGGACTATACTTTTTTTTTTGTTAACTCTCTCTTCTCCTTTATCTATCTCTTCCTCTCACTTAAAATGACATAACTTTACATCCTTTAAAATTACACACACTTTACCCTATATTTAATAGTCTAAAAAAAGTATAATTTTGGCCAACTAATCTTTTAAATATGGAAAAATATCTAATTCTTTTTTATGATCATCGTAGAATTCAGATTAAGAGTGCCAAAGATAAGAAAAATTCATGCCATGGATAAAAAAAAAAAGAAAAAAAAAGTACCAGATGATTCTTACTAATTATTATCCCTTTATACAGACGAGCCAAAGCTAGTCCTGATACTATTGTGAGGGAGGTCTAGGAGGAGCCCACTTGACAATGGTACCGGAGTTGAGTTGGGCTCGGGCTAACTAAATGTTTGGCTAAGAGGTGGATTAAATATTTTGAGTTGGGATACTCGATTGAGGAGTAAGGGTGTAAATGGGCTGGATTGGGCTTTGACTTTCTTGGCCTAAGCCTACGTAAAAAAATATTCAGCATATTTGGCCTACTGGTCTACTAAAGACTTTATTTATAGGCCAAGTCTGGCATATTTTTAAAAATCAGAGAGCTTGATATGGCCTACAGGCCTCCCTCGTGATATATTTTTAAAAAATTTTAAAAACTTTTTTAATAATTTTTAAAATATTCGCTTGATATTACAAGTCATTAACGTGTTTATAAATTGCTGTATTTTTTTACACGAGATATAAATTTCAATAATGAGCATTAAAATTTTTACAAAAGTAAAAAAAAAATAACTAAAAAAATATACTGAGCAAAGTTCCATCCATGCATGCACTAGTAGTTCTCATAAGAAATAAAAAATGACAAATAAGAAAGAGTCAACATAATACCCGGCTCTATAATGTATATCAGAGAGGAATAGAGTCAAAGAAATGGAGAAAATAAAAAATACAATTACTAGGTCAACCAAAGACGAAATAAAATCTACAAGATAATATCATTCATTGAAATATCTTTAAACCACCATCAAGACAAGGATTGGTATTAATTGTCACCTAAAATAAATATATAATTTTATTTTAAAAAATTAAATAGGCTAGCCTACAAGGCTTTAGACCATGCTTGACAAAATTGGCTTACGGCTTATTTGTTAAAAGGATTTCTTATAAGCCTAAGCCTACTCTACTTTTCAATGTAGACTGGGCTAGGCCAGGCTCAATGTAGGTCAGGCTGTAGGCCTAGCCTGACCCATTTACACCCCTAAGGAGGAGTATACCAATGTTGAGTTTCACACTTGAAGAAAAATTATTGGGATATTTAAGTGTGATGTCCTAAAATTTTATGTTAAGATGTAGTGTCTTATCCAAGTTGGGTTGGACTCGGGCTAGCTAGATGTTTGGCTAGGAGGCAAGTTGAGTACTTTAAGCCTAGATACTCGGTTGAAGGTGAGCATACCAATATTGGATTTTACACCTAAGGAGAAGATTGTTGGAATACTCAAGTGTGATGAATCTCACTTTGTAATATACTAAATGAAGAGTATATAAGTTGAAGAATCCATGAACTCAGTGCTTTAATAATGTTTTTGGTTGAGACATGATGTTGGACCCACTTAATGTAGTTAGCCTACCTTTAGCCCATTGATGGAATTGCCCTGGGTTTCCATGGACCCTAGAGCTGTCAAAATGGGCCATCCCGGCCCTAACCCGTGCGGGCCAGAGCCAAAAAGCCCGCAGGGCCAAAAAGCCCGCATATTAAACAGCCCGCACGGGCTAAAAAATTATATAACCCCACGGGTTAGGGCTGGCCCGCGGGCCAAAAATCAATTATACCCTATGTAACATGAAATAAACTTAGACATATTAAAAATTGATTTAATTCTGTTGATGCTGATCACTATATAATATAACTTCTTGACACTCTTATGCAGCATAAGAGTGTCAAGAAGTTATATTATATAGTGATAGCCATACACATATTTGCATAAATGAAGGAAACTGACATTGATAGATAATAACAAAATTGTCCAAACTAGACACCAAATGACAAGCATATCAAGAACAAAACAACTAAGAACATCTTATAAAAAAAATTATAACACCCTGAAACAGCCATGTCAGATTTGATACAAGTCATGCAACCCCATGTTGAACACTAAACTTACTTGATAAGTAAAATAAACAAATAGACAGATATGAGAAACAAAAAGATAAAGGTTAGGGTGAGGAAAGGCACCCCTTTAATTAATAGCAATCTCACAGACTACTCAGGTATGCTAAAAACAAGTATACACGCATAAATTATAATCTGAATCTGACATTTCACCATATTAGACATGAAGAATGATATTTCATAGACCACAACTCATATCATTTCAAGGAAAGAAAGCTTCCTGAGAACCCTTACAAGATATTGTCTCATGACAACCCCATGAACTTTGAACAACAATATCCTTACTATTAGGATGGTAGATTACCCCAAAATAAACTAATAACGTCCAGAGTTATCCCAAAAGTTGAAAACATCAGAACTTCCTTAGTCACTAAGGAGAGAAAAAAATTAGATTTTTTTTTTCTTTTGAATTTTGAAAAAGAAAACGGCTTCATTCCAAAATCCAAATGCTATTGATTCTTAGTCTCTTATATTCATCTTCTAACAAAATTAAACATATCAAGGCAACCATCTACAACAATAACATAAAAGAGCAAATATACAAAGAAGTTATCGTCATCTTACTTGGCGATTTCTCGATTATCTCTAGCGAATTTCTGTGCTGCAAACTTTATATATCCCCTGGCAAAAGAACTCTCAAACCAAGCAGGATCAAATTTTTGCTTACCCTTGGCAAAATTGGCATCCTTAAAATACCCCTTATCATACAAATGCTGCACAAACAATTCCATATCTGGTGAAAGCTCCTTAAAAACCATAGGCTCCCTCACATTCACTTTCTTTTGTGTTCTAGCACTAGCATTAGCAGGTTGATTGGTAAACAGAGAAACTAAGCTCTTCCTCTCAGCATTCTTTGGAACCCCTTTTGTTTTCTCCTTGAAGCTCCTCACCTCTTCCTCTAATTGCTTCAGTTCCTTCTTCAACTCGGTTTCTTCTTCTTCTTCTTCTTCGTTGATGGTTGTGGTTTTCTCCGAGAGCCCCACGGCTTCAGTGAAGAGAGCATGGAGGGGCTTCTTGTTTTGCTTGAATTGGGGTTTTGAAGCAACTGGGTCATGGGTTTGGGGCAAGGATGTGATGGGTCTGTGTGGGAATTTGAGGGAATAGTGAAGGGTGTGAGGGTTTTGAGGGTTGAGGAGTGTGAGGAAGCGGCGAGAGAGGGTGTTTCTGAATAGAGACATGCTATAATGGAAATGGAAATGGTTGCAGACATGCTATAATTGTAACAAAAAATGATTGGGCCAGCCCGTAGGGTTATTGGGTTAACCCAAAAGAGCTAAGGGCTTGTGGGGCTAGGGTTAAAAAATAGCCCTGCTAAGTGTGGGCTGAAAAATAATGGGGCTGAAAAATGGGGTTGAGGGGTGGCCCGCGGGGCCTGGCCCATTTTGACAGGTCTAATGGACCCCCTAGGGATGTAAATGGACTAGGCTACGGCCTAGCATATATTTGGCTAGACTTAACCTATTATAAGTAATAAAATAGAATATGCCTAGACTTTTAAAAAAATCTATATAGAAAACAGACCATAGGCTTTTTGTGTACATGTCGGGCCTATAAGCCTACAGGTCGGCCTATATTATATTATATTATTTAAAATATAATAAATAAAATTATTATTTAATAATTTTGAATAATAAAATGATATTATTTTAGTTATTATTTAAATTGTTGAATGTGTAATAGGTTAATAGGCTTAGGCCAAGGTTTTTATGTTTTAAATATAGGGCATACCAGACTTGTAATTTGAAGCCTACACAGGCTAATAGGCTAGACCATACCCAATGTTTTTTTACACGACTTGACCTATTTAAGTCAAAGCCTATTCCAGCCTAGTCTATTTACTCCCCTAGACCCCTAACAATTTGGATTCTTATTCATATAATTAACAACATTCTTTGGTAAATAAGTATGAAATAATACGGAAGGTTTTTATTAAGATTTGTTATTTTTATACGGGGAAAAGTGTTTGTCATTTTAAATGACATAACACTCTATCCTTTTAAGAGAGAGAAAGACACAGAAAAAAAATATTTAAATTTTAAATTAAAAAAATCATTCACTTTCTCTCTCCCATGATTTCTATGTTTTGTGTCTATCTCTCTTAAAATGACACAACGTATGCATATACAATAATATATCATAAAATAAAATGAAAAATACTATTTGGCCAAAAAACTGTGACGGTTTGTGATGCACGAATGACTCGACGTGAGAGATGGAATTCACGCATCATGTCTGTCCATTTTCTTTTACCCTTATCCATTTAATCTCAACAAGACTATTGATATCCCTCGCCTGCGCAATTTAAATGAGGATCAAGGGAAATCTCATACTGATTATGAAAAAATTAATTGGGTATAAAATGTAATTTTTTTTTTTGTAAGCAAAATGTAATTTAATTTATTTAAATGTGAGTGATGAAGTCTTCATCAATTAAAGTGAATTAAATGGGTACCATATAAGTTAAAAAAATCATCTATAAACTCAATATTTCAAGATTTTGGATTGAAACATAATTTTAAACCACTTATTGTGATGGATTGTTGTCAAGATCATTGATAATGGTCTCTCTTAATCTTGCCTCCTAATAGAAGAACACAGTAACAAAAATTAAAACAAAAAAGTTGTTGAACCCCATTTTCATGGAAGGCCGAAAAGGGATGCAGAGCTATGAAAGAGAAAGGGAGATGGTTCTTTGTTTTAAATTTTCTTCAGATTGGTTTAAAATATATTAACTATATTAATTTTGTCCATATTCTTACTTGGCCCAGGAGCCTATTTTATAATATGAATATGTTTCGCGATTATATGGGCTTTTTGACCCTTATAACCCTTTATTAATAATTAATTATCAAATTGACCTTCATTATAAATTATTTCAAAAATTTAACCCCCTCAACAAACATAACACCAATCTGCCCCTGTTTGACCTTGACCACCGAGCCTACCCGCGTACACCCCTCCCTACCCGGGTAAATTTTGAATTTTTTTGTCTACCCGGGTAAAGAGGGGTGTACCCGGGTATTTTTTCTTAAAACCTGCAAAATTGCTTGAATTATTTACGCGGGTACGGAGGTGTGTACCCGGGTAAATTATGAAAAGCGTTTCCGTACGATTGGTAGAATATGTTTAAGTGGTAGATAGAATATGTGGTTGTAAGATACAGTAGTTGAACTTTGAACTATAGCATTTTAACACTTTTGAACTAAGTTGAGAACCCTGGCAGGCACCCTTCACATGTGTATATATACTCCACTCCCTCTACTATTATATATTATAAGTGCTATCTCATAAAAAAAAAAAAAAGCAATTAAAGGAAGGGGAAAAAATGGAGTCTGTAGCTCCCATACATGTTCTGCTGGTTTCTTTTCCTGCACAAGGACACATAAACCCTATCCTTAGACTAGGCAAGCACCTTGCCGCAAGGGGTTTGTTTGTCACCTTTTCCACCACAGAGAATGCTGGTAAAAACATGAGGAATGCTAACACCATGAAAGAAACATTTGGCACTCCAATAGCTGATGGTTTTATCAAATTCGAGTTCTTCCAAGAAACTTTGGAAGAAGAGGATCCCAAGAGGAAAAATCTCAAATACTACTCAGTACAGCTTGAGCTTGTTGGGAAGCAATTTGTTTCCAAATGATAAAAAAGCATGCCGAGACAAACCAACCAATTTCTTGCATCATAAACAATCCCTTTTTGCCGTGGGTTTGTGATGTAGCCGCTGAAAATGCAATCCCTTGTGCTCTGCTTTGGATTCATTCTTGTGCCGTCTTAACCACTTATTATCATTACTTCCAAAATTTGTCACCTTTCCCCACAGATATTGAGCCTTACATTACAATTATTTACCCGGGTACACACCTCCGTACCCGGGTAAATAATTTAAGCAATTTTGCAGGTTTTAAGAAAAATATCCGGGTACACCCCTCTTTACTCGGGTAGACAAAAAAATTCAAAATTTACCCGGGTAGGGAGGGGTGTACCCGGGTAGGCTTGGTGGTCAACGGTCAAACAGGGGCAGATTGGTGTTATGTTTGTTGAGGAGGTTAAATTTTTGAAATAGTTTATAATGAATGTCAATTTGGTAATTAATTATTACTAAAGGGTTATAAGGGTCAAAAAGCCGATTATATGTGATAATATTATATACAATATATTATTTAGTGAACACTGTTTAACAAGCAAGAAAAACATTGATATAAATATTTAAGTTCAGTTCTTCAAAAGAGTTTACCATTTTCAGGATGCTTCTAAAAAAGTCTATTGCACGGAGTAGGGTGGGTAGCATTATTTTATTATGGGCGAGGAGCTAAAAAGATAAAACTAATAATATATCCACAATTTATTATTTTATCGTATCATTTAAGGAAAAATGTTTGTCATTTTAACATATTTTGTGTCATTTTAAATGAAATAAAATTATTTTAGTGTATATTTAATAATTTTTCACATTCCCTGTCCTCCGTAAAATTAGGAAGAGAGAGAGATGAAGGAGAAAAAAGATAAAAAATTATCAATTATATACCAAAACGACGTTATTTCATCTAAAACGATATAAAATTTTATAATTTAAAATAAGAAATATTTTTCCATTAATTTAACTATATTTCATTTTACATTCATAATTTTAATTTGGGGTAGGATATTGTAACAACTAAGTATAGTTACTACCAATCAATTTCACCGTTAGATTGATTATTTTGATCCGACGGTTCAGATTTGATACTTATATAGCCCCTTCTCTCTCCTTTTCTCTCTCTTCCCCCCACTCTCTATACTCTCTACACATTGCCGTCCCGCTACCCTTCTCACTCAACCGCCTGGTAATGCAGTTTGGCCTTCAGCCTCCATTGACAAAATCAAATAAACCCTAATTTATTTAAGAAGTCATGATTTTTATATTAAATTTTTTATGTTAAAATCAAATAAGCCTCCGTTGGCAGCGCGGCGATGGGCAGCGGCATTCCTGTGCCCTTTAGAATTTGAAAAAATGTTGTGTAATTATAAGTAAGAAAACTAATACAATGGAATCTTTTTATTCATGACCTAATATTGAATAAAATGTTAAAGCACCAGCGGCGGCGAGATATTTCTATTCATGACCTTAGGGTGTTCATGACAACCTTCTCGGAATTAATTTTTTTTATTTATTTCTGTTCACGGGAACAGAAATGGATAAAAAACTCATTTGGTAAAATTGGTTTATTTTTTTTGTTCCTGAGATGAACAGTTTATTTTTTGTGCTGGGGAACAGAAAAAAGAATACAAAAATTTCTGATTTTTTTTGTTTCCGAGCACAAAATGAGAAATATTTGTCTCTCTTAATCACTTTCCACTTTTACCATCACCACCACCACCATCATCCCGACATGATCACCTCCACCTTCGTCACCACCGTCGTCGTACCACCAGTGTCATCGTCACCATCACAACCACGATGCCACCGCCACCATCACCACCGCCTCCACCCATCACTACCACCATGCCACTGTCACCACCACCACTACCACCATCGTCACCACCACCGCTACGAATCACCACCACCATCATCGCAGTCGTAGCCACCGCCACCATCACCACTACCGTCCACCGTCGTTGCAGCCACTGCTGTCACCACCATTATCATCATCACCATTGCCACTGCCACTAACGCCATCACCACCACCACTATCGCAACCACTTCCATCTCCTCCACCACCACCACCATCGCAGCCACTGCCATCTCCACTACCACCATTGCCGCCATTACCATGCTTCCACCACCACCACTGCAGCCACTGCTGTCACCACCTCCATTACAATCACCACGCCACCACCACCATATATAAAGGAAAGTAATGATCCGAAAATATTTTATGGTTAATAAGAATTATATTTTATTATATTATTTTGATGTGTTATCAAACATAATTCTCATTCTCGGAATAAAAAGGAACATGCTATCAAACATATATTTTTTCTCGAAAACTGTTCTAAAGCACAGAAATAGAAAAGAATTGTTTCTTTTCAGAAACAGTGCCAAGGTATAGAATGGTTGTCATTCCCGGAAGTGCATGGTGTAACCTAGTGTATTTTCAGATAGTTTGTAAACAAAAAGTTTGTAAATATAACTCTTCCCATATTTATACGGCTTTAATGTTTCTACCATGAACGTATTTAAGTTATCTATATTCACTCCCAAAATGACATCGTTTTGGTTGAAAATTTAAAAGATTATAATAAAAAAACTATTATAACCTTGAAATAAATTATAATTACAAAAATACCTTGATTTTCACATGCTATTTTAGGCTCAATAATGTATATAAGTATTTACTGACTATAGAAAAAATGAACCAATTTATATAGCCAAAAAAAGAAGAAGATAAATCACAACTAAAACAATATATAAATTCTAGCCCTCCCTCGCTCAACCACTTTATTTTGATATTAGATGGATAGTATTGGTTTTTTTTTTTTTTTTTTGGAGTTGTATTGAATGATTATTCTGCACAATAGGTTTTGATAGGAAAACAACTCAATGTTCTAAAATTGCTTCTCAATCTCAGATAAATGGAGGGAGGAATGGTATGCAAT
Source organism: Gastrolobium villosum (assembly GCA_032173675.1). Taxonomy (NCBI): domain Eukaryota; kingdom Viridiplantae; phylum Streptophyta; class Magnoliopsida; order Fabales; family Fabaceae; genus Gastrolobium; species Gastrolobium villosum. Next base: position 49,616 of record JAVKPL010001312.1, on the reverse strand, counting down.
ACGACATGAAAGAAAAACAACACAAAATCACATAACTATGGATCATGAATTGTGGAGAGTGTTGAGGAGACATACAGCTCAGGTTGAAATTCTTCTCAAAGGCACATTCAGACCAATCTCTCTCTCTCTCTCTCTTGAATTTTCTGGTATTTCCTACGAAAGAGTGTAGCAGCATTGTTGCAGAGCTTTAGCCTTCCCCAACTCACTTATCATGCATGGGCTCTATGCTCCATGTAAGAACCCGCACCGCTAATTAAGGTAATTAGTGAATTAATTATGATAATTAGAAAATGATTCCATAATTAACCTTAATAATTATTATTGGGCTTAAATAATTATCCTGAGTGAGTAAAAATGCTAAAAGTCACTTTTCGGAAGAAAAGCGCAGATACCGGTTCTGCTACCCGGTATAAATGCGTACCGGAAAAGTATCCCGGAAAATTACAACGAATGCATGATAATTACTAGAATATTATGTAAGACTTGTAAAACAAGTTTCAAGTCAAAATAATGTAATCTGATGCCAGAACTGATACTGACTATGGAAAAGCGCGTACCGGAAAGGTGCTCCGAAAAATAAAATAAAAATATGAAAAATCTTAGAAAAATGTGTAGGTCTAGATTCCAAAGTTTGGGATCAAGATCTTTTGCTTTGCTATTAAGGCTAATACTGCGTGTTAAGACCAATTGCCTTTAAATACTCACTCTTAGACACAAAACCCTAGGTTGCATTGTTTTCTTACGTGAGTTTTGGGTGGCTGAAGGGGTGGCTACTGTTTCATTGACTCTCCTTCACCATTTCTTGAGTCTTGGACCATTTCCTCCATGATTCTTCCTTCTCTTCTTCTTACAAACACATAGTACTATAGTAGGGTGGGTTGTGAGGGTGTGAAGTGGTGCTTGCTGCACATTCAACCACTGTTGGGTGAATCCTTGAGGGCTGGTTGAAGAGTTGAGTGTGGTGAGGCTTGATCATGGCATTTTGAGGTCAAGTGGTGACCTTGGTGAGGGGAAAGAACCAATCTTGGAGGTGCCATTTTCGTGCTCCCTCTTGGTCTGAGCTTGAGGAGCTATTGGTGAGCTCCAAGTGCCCTCATTCCTCTATTTTTGAGCTTTGGTAAGTTATACCAACTATGATCATGGGTTTAAATGCTTAAAAATGGAACCTTGATGCATGTATTGAGCTAAGTTAATAACTTAAGGGTGGGGTAGGTTAAACACACCTAGAAATGCATGTTTAAGTGCCTTTAATCGGTTAAAAAGTGGAACCTATGGATTGGACATTCACGAAATGCAAAAACTGCATTCTGTCGTGAGATATCCGGATATTGTCGAGCAGATATCCGGATATCTGTATCCAGATATGGTATCCGGATATGGGGACAAATCGAGTGCCGTTTGGACCTATGTGTAGCTGACACATAAGGCTATAACCCTGTAAAATTTTGTAGCCATTGGATAAGTGGTTTGATCTCAGTGTTAGTTTAAAGTCGCGTCTTGGTTGCTGGAAATTCAGTTGGCAGCAGTCACTTTGCGAAAATCATAACTGGAGTTATACAACTCCGATTGAGACATAAGATATGTCGTTGGAAAGCTTGTGAGGTCTAGTTTAACATATTAAAATCTCAGAATTTTTGGTAAAGAATTACAACTGCAGTTTTAATAAAATGGAACCTTGGGAGTGATATCTCGCGAAATGCAGAAACTGCATTCTGTCACGAGATATCCGGATATGATATCTGGATATTGGTATCCGGATATGGGGTTGGAGATATCCGGATATGGATATCCGGATATGCCCCCGACATATATCCGGATATTCTGGGTTTTCGAAGAACAGTGAGGTACTGTTCATACACATCGAAGTTATGGGTTTATGGACCCTATTTTGATGGAGTTGAACTTCTGTAAATACTTAATTAAGTCAGAATCAAGGGACTAAGGGCTTGTGGCTTAGTGGGAAGCCTTAAGACGTAAAACATAACAAAGAAACGTAGTCTTTATGTTTATGCGTACGAGCTATGTTATTGATATGATCGCTGGTCTAAATCAGATTGTGATTTCTGCTGTGTTGGACCTTGAGCGGTGAGGACTCTTGGCTTGGATTGATTGCTTGCAAGGTAAGCTTTCGTGTCCTCGGTTTAGCCATTTTGTGGTTCCACTATGTCCCATGGGGATGTGGTTTATGCATGCTGTGTTACATGCTTTGATGTTTTGGAAATACTGTTGAGCTATTATATGCAATGTGCTTTTATGATATGCATGTGGTGTCCACCTATACGGTAAGCCTGAGTATGTAGTACATACAAGATGGTGAGGCTGGGGTGAGGTGCAAGCGGTGTTCCTTGTACTCATGTGGGTTTAGACGTATTCTTGCATTTCTCTGGCCAGTAGATTTGATAAACACACATGGCATGATTATCTGCTGCATCGCATAGTTTTGGAACTTATATTGTAAATACTGTTTTTGAACTTATATTACACATGTAAGTGAGCTTGGGGTGGAAGATCCTTGAGGACCCCTTGTCTTACTGAGATTTCTTGTTTAGAGATCTCACCCCACGTTTGGGGACGCTTATTTCAGGTTCAGGTAATGTTGAGGGCTCAGGTGGCAGGAGGCCAGAGCTGAGCTAGACTATCTGTATTTTGCTGACATGATGGATGCTGATTATTTGACTGTTGTTTATGTTTTCCCGCTTTGATTATGATATTATGCTGAGACTGTTGTGGGGCATTGTGCCTTATTTGGTGAGCATGGGGTTTGTCCATGCCACATGGTTTTGTTATTGTCTTTTAATTGAAGTTGTAATTAAAGTATCAGGATTTTGACCCAGGCTATGTGTTGTAGTCCTACGGCTTTAGATACTCACTTATTATTTATATATGAGGTATTTCAGTTAGTTGTCTTGCAATTTACATACAGGCAGTATTTTATGAAATTGATTAAGTAATCAAGTTGGCTAAGGTTAATGACGTCATAATTGAATTAAAGAAAAAGTTATTCCGCATTTTAATTAAGTGTGGCTTAATACGATAGTATGTTAACAATCCGGGTTAACACGGGCTGTTACACTCCAACTCTATTCTTCTACATTACATCCCATCCTGTTTAATGTCATTTTCAAGCAGTTATCAAACTCTAATAGACTCGATTGGGTACTAGGTTAAAGGATGATCGGTTTAACCAGTAAATGACCAATTCATCAGTATAAATAAAGGAATTTTTTTTGTCTTTTACAGAATATAACATTGTGTCATTTTATATCCTAACCGTTGATTCTCGTCAATCAACGATTATATTAATAAGTTTGACCCAATAAATTCTAACCGTTGATTGACAAAAATCAACGGTTATGATCTAAAATGACACAACGTTATATTCTGAAAAAAGATAAATGTTTTTTCGATAAATTAAATATATATATATATAATAAAAATAAAATTAGAAGCATTTTATCTAATAATTAGAGTTTATTTAGTAATACATATTATATGGTATAATTACATGGTTTAGGATAGTCTTGTTATTTTTCTGATAAATCTGATCATTGATGGATTGAATCATTGTCTAATTCTTTTATGGATGATTCATTGTATACAAGTTTCATACTTTTGCATCTCTGATGCTCTTAAATTAGTCCGTTGCTAGGGATAACAATGATTAAATCTGGTAATGATTTGTTAAGTGTCAATTATGTTATGTCTTTAGGACCAAAAGTATGTTAAATAATGTTTAATACGATCAAAGGTATAGAAAATATTATTAGATGTAAAAGACTTTTTTAATTTTCATGCTTGGAAAGATACTAACTGAAAAGTGTTTCGATTTCATGTTAAAATTGCTATATCGGAGTATTGAATGGCCAAGGAAGCTGGAAGAAATCAAGACTTAAGCCAAGCGAAAGCCAATGGACATATTTCATGTTGCATCTCATTGAATTTCTCGCTAGAGCGAGTTATTCAGCGAGAAAACATAAAAAAATGGCAAGTTTTACAAGTCTTCTTGAGGGTTTGCTCGATGCATCGAGCAACATAGCGAGCTGTCACTTAATTTCGGTATTCAATGAGGAGAAAGAGGAAGATTAATCAACATAACATCGTAAATAAGGCCCATGGACTTTCTTCTTATAAAAGACATAAGTTAAGTTTTTCTAATCACTTTTGGAGAGGCAGAGGAGTAGTTTTCAGGGAGGAGAATGAGAAAGATTGGTCAAGAACTCACTGTGGACACACTTTACAAGTTTTATCTTTGAACTCTTATTGATCTTCATCTATTGTTCTTGTTACTATGAACATGTTAAGCTAGTTTCTTTATTTTATTTAGGGTTAGATAGAACCAAAGGGTTCCTAGTGCTTTTTATTCCTTTCTTGTAATTGATATTCGGTTTCCTAATTTATTTTTGATATGGCCAATCTTGAATGAACACTAGAATCTTGCATGACAATAGATATATTGGTGTAGGATTTTGATTGATTAATTGCTGGATTTTGTTTGATATAAGGATAGACATGTGAAATCTATGATCGTTAATTCATGTTCTTAATGCTTGCCCTAAGAGAGATCATTAAGGGATTACGATTTTGAATAGGGTAAAGGATTTAATCACCAAGGGATTGAGGTGTAATCAATCTTGAAAGAACTGTCAATAACACGAATTGGAAGCTAGTAATAGGAAATAGTAAATTCATTAGGAAGACGTTGGGGAAATTGAATCCCTAGCTACGTTTGCATTCTTGAAGTTTTCTCCTATAACAGCCCGTGTTAACCCAGTTTGTTAACATACTATCATATTAAGCCATGCTTAATTAAAATGTGGAATAACTTTTTCTTTAATTCAATTATGACATCGTTAACCTTAGCCAAGTTGATTACTTAATCAATTTCATAAAATAACGCCTGTATGTAAATTACAAGAAAACTAACTGAATACCTCATATATAAATATAAAGTGAATATCTAAAGTCACGGATCTACAACACGTAGTCCGGATAATATCCTGATACATTAATCAACTAATGTCTGAAAAGATAAAGACAAGTCAATGTGGCATGGACAATCCCCATGCTCACCAATTAAGGCACATAGCCCCAATAGCAGTCTCAACTCAATATCATGAAAATAACAGAAAACATAAACAGCAGCCAATATCCAGTCATGTCAGCATATACAGCAATATCTAACTCAGCTATGGCCTCCTGCCACTAGGATTCTCAACCCCTGGGTTCCCTGAACCTGAAATAAGCGTCCCCAAACGTGGGGTGAGATCTCTAACAAGAAATCTCAGTAAGACAAGGGTCCTCAAGGATCTTCCACCTCAAGCTCACTTACATGTGCAATATAAGTTCTAAAAGCAGTAATTTCCAGTATAAGTTCCAAAAGTATGCAGTGCAACAGATATTCATGACATGTGTGTTATCACTACTCTACTGGCCAGAGAAAATACAGGAATACATCTATTACCCACATAGTAGTACAAGGAATAACGCTTGCACCTCACCCACAGCCTCACCATGTTGTATGCGTCACATACTCAGGCTTACCGTATAGGTGGACACCACATGCATATCATACAGACACATTGCATATAACAACTCAACAGCATTTCCAAAACATCAAAAGCATGTAACACAGCATGCATAAACCACATCCCCATGGGACATGGTGGAACCACAACATGGCTAAACCGAGGACACGAAAGCTTACCTTGCAAGCAATCAATCCAAGCCAAGAGTCCAACCACTCTCACAGTCCAAACACAGCAGTATCACAATCTATTATGGACCAATAATATATCATTAAATATGCACCACAAGCATACAACTTAAAGACCATGCCTTTCTATCACGTTTTACGTCTTAAGGCTTCCAACAAAGCCATAAGCCCTAAATAACATGATTCTGACTTAGTTCAATTAATACAGAAGTTCAACTTCATCAATCTAGGGTCCACAAACCCCCAATTGCCTACTGTATGAACAGTACAGCTACTGTACTCCGAAAACCCAAAATATCTGGATATTCCTCGGGGCATATCCGGATATGCAATATCCGGATATCTCACTGACCATATCCGCATATACAATATCCGGATACCATATCCCCATATCAGGATATCCAATATCCGGATATTTCACGGGCAGATTTCCGAATATTTCACGACAGAATGCAGTTTCTGCATTTCGTGAAGATATCCTTCCAAGGTTGGGTTTTTACCGATTAAAGACACTTAAGCATGCATTTCTAGGTGTGTTTGACATTACCCAACGTTAAGTTATCATCTTTTAACCATTACATGCATCAAGGTTCCATTTTTAAGCAAAAGAACTCAAGTTCAAGGGTGGTAAGGCTTACCCCAAGCTAAAACAGAAACAAGTGGTGCTCTTGGAGCTCGCAAAAGGGTCCTCACAATTCTGCCTTCCAAGGTAAACGAAAATAATGCACAAGGTACTCAACAAGGAAGCTCCTTGAAGCTTCAAAACACCAAATAAGGACTCCCACAACCCCAAACAGCAAGGCCAACAGCAAAGCACCACAAGAACAGCCCTCTAAACTCAGCAAGAGCTGGACCTCAACCTCTCAATGCACTCATCCAAGTGTTTACCCCACAAAAGAGGAGCAGAAATGAAGGAAAAATGTCACAAACCCTCAAAATGGTGAAGAGACAAAGAGAAATGCACAAACTGATCAACCACCAACACCATTCACGTAGGATAGGTTAGTTATCTAGGGTTGTTTGCCCTTAATAAGGGTATTTATAGCCACTTACTCAATTAACGTGCAGTATTAGAAAAAATAGTTACACAAAACATTTTAATCTCAAACTTTGGAATCTTAACCTACTCATTTTTCTAAGATTTTTCATATTTTTATTTTATTTTTCGGAGCACCGGTACACGCTTTTCCATAGCCACTATCAGTTCTGGCATCAGATCTCATTATTTTGACTTGAAACTCGTTTTACAAGTCCAACATATTATTCTAGTAATTATCATGCACTTATTATAATTTTCTGGGATACTTCACTGGTACGCATTTATACCGGGTAGCAGAACCGGTATCTGCGCTTTTCGTCCGAAAAGCGACTTTCAGCATTATTACTCACTTACCATAATTATTAGAGCCTCATAATAATTATTAGAATCAATTATGAAATTATTTTCTAATTATCACATTTATTTAATTAATCTCCTTAATTAGCGGTGGGGATTTTTACATCTCTGAATCTTCGTTTGTGTTCTTGATTATTGATATTGGTAGTTATTAGGTTTTTTTAATTTCAGTCTTTACAATTCAATCACTATTCTAAAAAAACCCTAAAGGTTGATCCAACTTTGATCGTATAGTGAAGTTAGTGCTTGATACATTAATCATCGTGGGAACGACAACCTCACTTTACCATTTTATTACTTGTACAACCGGTGCACTATGATCCCAACGCACTACTATGTTATAGGTTCCATCCTTATAGCAAATGAGACGATTGAGAGGATAACAACATTCGGCATGATAGCAAATTTCAAGGTGTATTTGTTGAAAGTGTTCAATTTGAGTCAGGTTGGTGCTGCAAATGTTATCGGCATAAGATACGGAGTGAGCAATTTCATACCATTTTTTGGTGCTTTTGTTGCTGATGCCTATTTAGGAAAATTCAAAACCATTGCTATGGAATCATTTGGAACACTTGTGGTATGCTCTACTCCAGTATATTTGAAACACATAGTACGATCGCTCAATGATTTGTTAATTTTAATTTGAAGAGTTTAATTGTAAGCATCAATTTAGTTTCCTCGTGGTTTGGCCCATGAGATTTCATTCCATCAACTTACAAATTCATAAATTTAATTAACCAAAGTCTCTTTATTCTCTTAGAAATATTTTTCTTCTTAGTTAAATATTTGAAACATTAAAATAAATTGACAAAGTTTCTTCTTAATTAACCCATGGCTTCTTAGTCAAATTAATCTTCACCCACATTATAATAAACTGAATTTAACGATAATTGCTACTACTTTCTTGATTATATGCATACACTACAAAAAAATCGGTGTTTAGCCACATTTTTAAATGTGGCTAAATTGCTTTTAAAATGTGGCTAATAAAAGCAACCACACTTTTTGTGAATGTGGTTAATCATGGGGTTGCAATATTTCAACCACATTTACTGCTTTATTTGGCCACATTTTATTTGAGTGTGGTAGCATGCGTTTAACTACGTTTATTGATTATATTTACCACAGTTTAAATGTGGCTATCTTAATGATTATTTTTTTAAAAAAATTACAGCCCCAGTGTGGCTGAATTCACATAATTAAAAACCAATAAAAGGAATAAAATTTAGGAGAAAAATAGATATAAATATCATTAAAGGTAACTTCAACAATGATTTGTTTTATCTCATGAAGTAATCTAACATTGATAAGACTTAGAATTTACAAACACTAAAGATTATTTTAACTAAAAATGGATCACTTAAAATTTACAAATAGTTGAACTATATCCTTTTAATAGGACTAACCCTAGTCATCATTTAAGGTAGTATAAGCCTAGCCATTAATAACAAGACCATCAGAAAAGGCAATAGATTTTCCTGAATCCAACAAAGACTGCTCGAATACCTGCATGTATCAAAACAAAAAGAATGAATATTACGTGGCAAATTTGTAGAAGAGCACAATGCATTGAGGAATAGTTACCAAGACATAAAAAGGTCCTCATCTTTGAGCACAATGACGGGTTTTCGCGTACCACAATGCTAAGTGGGGCTGCAACAACACTCACGGAAGATTTCACAGCCATAAGTAATAATAAAAAATGAAGAAATAAATTCAAAAGCAATACTGAATAGTAATAATAAAAAAAATACACATACAAATATAAAAATAACAATGATGAACTATTTTTTTCTTTTTTGTAATATTAAAACCAATTATTTGGGTTCAAGTACAGCGTAGAAAAGGCACAGCCAAATGGACATAGAGACAGAAACAAACAGATAGAACATATATTTTTTATTGGGTTTGCGTATGGATCCTTCATCCTTCACCCCAAAGCCAACCATTTATATCTGTACTATGGGAGAGGGGAGGTAAAGGATTTTAAAAAAATATAGACAAGCTATAGTAACTTAAAAAAAAAAAAAATACTATCCGTTAAACCCGACTAGTGAAACAAGCTAGTAGTATCTTATCTCCTAAAAATAGGATTATTGATGTTTAAACAAGTTCAAAAATAAATAAACAAACCATGTTTCTATTCTCTTTAAGCCGGTAAAATATGGTTTAGTAGAAGAAAATCAAGGGTTATGACAAAGAGAGGAAATGCAAATACCTCATTGGCTTTGTTTAGTTTAAGATCACGACGAGTGCAGTATATAACATTGTGACTGTCTTTAAGCTCTCCTTGCTTACAAATAGGACACCAAATCTCTTCTCTATGCCCCTATTATCAATTCCCATAATCAAATCAGAGACTTCATTCCAAGTAAACGCAGAACTAAAACTTCTATGGAAGATAGGAAGCTATAGCAGCCCATCTGCAACCATTATTAATATAATTACCCCATTTCAGAAAATTAATTAAAAAAAGAATGGCAAAATTAAAATACAGTAGATCCAAAACTTCCTTTCTTTTATTTTTAAGTTTATTTTGTTTCTTCATTTCATTAATCTTGTAATTATTAAGTTACTATGTTGAAGCTTAAAAATAGCAAATATTGCAGAAAGCAAAGCAAACAACTGGTAGAAAGATGCATGAGAGTAACTAGTACATGTTACCCAAAAAAAAGAAGAAGATAATGTTGTCCATTGTCAGAGACAGTGCTTATCTCATAGACTATAGGATATAGCTATAGCCAAACTTATCCCTGCTACTTTGGGAGTAAACTATTTGGGATTTGGATGTCTCATTCATTTCAAGGCAATCAATATATTGTTGTTGTCCTTACCTTCATTCGTAACCATTCTTGTTTGAAATCTGATGAGTCTTCAGTTTTGGTAGTGGCAACGTCAGAGAAGTATCTGAAGGGAGCTCTGACTTGCAAGTTGTATTTTTTACAGAAAGGTACCCAAAGCTTAGCAAATTTGGAAGCTTCCACAAGAGCATAGAAGGTAAGAGGGGAACACCCATCATCAGAAACATAGCAAGCTATCTTATTAGCTGGATAATCAATCGCCAAAAGAGACAACACAGTGTTCATTGTAATGATGGGGGGTTCAAGTACAGGATCTGCTGTTGTCACCAACAAGTCCACTGGTGGAAGCTCATGTACCCTATTACAACTGACTGCAGTATAACAATCAGAAGCAAAGATTAAAAAAGCTATAATTATCACAAATAAAACTAGCCAAAATATTATCCAGTTTGTTCTCCACTTGATTTGATGTCAGCAGAAGCTACACATAGTGGGACATAATTAAATTGCTTTCTCAACTCACAAAAATTACAAGCACGTGAAGAACATCTCGTAGCAGACTCTAAAAAGCTTTATCATGTGGTGAAAAATAGGAAACAATTTTGCACATTGGCAATTTAGCATATAACCAAACCACCTTAGCTATTCTCATTCAGAAAATAATAGGAAAAGATCATCCTGAGCTATTCTATATTACCTCCTCATTGGCTGTGGGAGGAGGCCTACATAAACCTGCCTAGCATGTCGTGTAGCCTGAATATTTGTTACCTCAAAGAAAGGCCTAAGTTAGGAATAAGTAATGCTATAAGGGAAAGGTAACCCTCATCCAACTGAAGCCTTTTTTTACCTATTGAGTCATGGCCTACTGCAAAGACATAATTTGAGAAATCAACTCTGCTGGTTCTGACTATAGAAAGACCAAATATCCAATACATTAGATGTTTGTGGAGAAGGAGTCTATCATGTCACTCCAAGATATTAAACTTTAATGGAAGAAAGCTCATTGTTAAGTCATACTGGTGATATAGATTGAGACATTTTTGAATTCACCAAATATCCATAGGCTCAGTAAAGCAATATATATATATTAGAAATTGGATGACATGCTCCAGTTTTGTCTTGTACATTTAGCTATACCTGATGGAGAAGTGACCAATCAATGCTGGATGCAGTTAGACCAGCCTTTTTGAGGGCAGACTCAATTGACTGTGGCACACTTCCTATAGCAAAGCGAAAGACTTCTGAGCCATTCATTTTAATGCACAAATATGAAGACTTTCTTGGAGGGAATTCTAATACAGAACCATTAGAATCCAGTGCACCATTAACCTCATTTTCTTTAATTACAACATTCAAATGCCTACATGAAGTAAAATTATCCACTTGATCATTCAGCTTACAGGAAGAAGATAACAGCTCTTAAAAAAAAGTGAGAAGTACATGCCTTTGACCATGACTATTACTATGAGAATCAAAAGCAAAAAAACCCATCTTCCTCACTGTTGCACACCCGCAGTGTAATCATAACAATAGAACATTGCCATCAATCTTATACACCTTTGTTACAAATGTCCTCTACTTGTCGAAGAAAAAAGCATCAGTTCATAGAACTGTACCCAAAAAGGAATCAGTTCACAGAAAAAGTAGGGACAACAGACTTCATCTCAGAACTATAGTAATATCTTATTTACAATTTTAAATAATTGGTTCAAGAATTAGTACAACTCCTTCTTTTCATCATAAATTTCACACAAAATTTTAAAAAAAAATTCTTCAACTTTATTAGAGATGTAATCTCTTTTAAATCACACATAATCACCTGAAAAACAAGCAATAATGTGTGAATTGAAGGCTCACATAAATCAAACACTAAAGAAGATCCAATCATTCTACTAGCCAAAATATTTTTACCAAGCTTTTCATGCAAAACAAGAACGTAATCAAGTTACCTAGCAGAGAATGGCATGATTGGAAATTTTTGGCTTATTTCACTGAAATCGAGCCTAGATGCTTTCAGCGTCAAGTGATAACTCTTGTCAACAGCCCTCTTATAAATAGTTGTTTGCTTCTCATCCAAAAGCTTAGCCTACAAGGGATTGAAATTTTACTTTTAAGTTAACAACTCATAAGAACCTGCATCATATTGGTAAATATAATAATTAAATTGACCCACCTTGCCTGCCTTCTCCTGTGCTTGTTACTATATCAATTGCATAAACTTAATTCCCTTGACTCAAACACCGACTAATCATAGGAGATTTAATTCGAAAAAATGATCATTAAATCAAGATTCATATTCAATAATGAATAGAAATCCAAAAGACTCTCTGCTATGCCTAGTAAACCTACATGTTTGTGGTATCAATATTATCAGCAGCACAATCATACACTGAAGTGGTAGCATTAGAGATTTAACGAAGAAACATCGTAAGAAACAAAAGCTCAGATTCGAACGTACTGTAACATCTTCCTCGCGATTTGAATCTGAGATCCCAGAGATTGGTGATAAATCCATACAATCTTCAAAAACGAAAGTAAATGCTGCATTCAAGCTTTGGTTTGTGATTAGGCGATAGAGAAGAAAATCAACAAGAGAAATTGAATCTGAAAAAAAGAAAGGAAAAAAAACAATTAAAAATTAGGTTTTACTAATTATCTTGTGCCTTGTTCGACTATTTGGATGAAAAATCCTTGAATCTTTCATTGCGATTCTGTCGAGCAAAGACCTCATATGCCTCCACGGGCATAGAAGGATCAGAGAAGGAAAATGAGGCGTATTCTGGAGAAAAGAATGAAAAAAACCTTAAGAGAGAAGAGAAACAATATAAAAAGAAAAAGAAAAAAAGGAAAAAGAAATGAAAACAAAATAAGTGAGAATAGGAAAAGATTTACTGTGATAATTGATTAACAGATGGATCAGGAGTTATTTTGCCACATTAAGTACGTGGTAAAAATTGGTTTTACGACATTAAATTTAAATGTGGTTAAGCTAATGTCCCTAGACTCCGTCTTTTTTGTAGTGATAGGTGAGCATCAATTAATCATTTTATTGGAGATTGTTAATTGGTTTAGATATTAGGAGTTTAGATATTGGAGATTGTTAGGATCTTAGAGATTCTGTTTGTAATTATAGATAATATTTATTTAGGAGTTTAGATATTGGAGATTGTTAGGATCTTAGAAACACAAGAACGATTTGTATCAAGGGATGTTACCTTTCAAGAAAATATATTCCCATTTCAAGCCAAACCAAGAGATGAGCCTGTGCCTAACTCACCTCCAGCACAACCCGCAATCTCCAATATCTAAACTCCTAATATCTAAACCAATTAACAATCTCCAATACATTTGCTGGTGATTAATTAGGGAATGGTGTTGCTAACACTTACAGCAGCATGGGTGCCATAATTTCATCCTCCAAATTGTACTTCTAGGCAGCAAGCATGTGTTCTCCCAACGACTACTCAGCTTGCCATCTTAATTTTGGGGCTGTCCTAGCTGGGTATAGGCACAGGTGGAATTAGACCATGCAATATTCCCTTTGCCATTGATCAATTTGACCCAACTTCCCTTGATGGAAGGCAAGGAGTCAACAGATTCTTAAATTTATACTACACCACACAGACACTGGTCATGTTGATCAATAATATAATAATAGTTTACAAGAATGATCCGTTTACAAATTTTTTATACAAAATTTTACAAATTACATTACGTACTCCTAGAAGTACATAATGTGACCTAGTGTATTTCCGAAGTAGATAGTATAATTTATAAGAGTTTGTAAATAAAAACTTTATAAATATAACCATTTCTTTTATTATATATATATTTACACAAATTTATTTCATTTTATTTAACCAATGATTATTTGATTGAATCAGTGACCATTGACAATTACCCCAATTGAGTCATGATCGGGTTCAACAATGCTGCTCATAAATGTAAACCTATAAAAATAAATTAAAAATTTCAAGTTTGAATTTCTGGGAATAAAAAAAAATATTTTGAAACAGTATTTGAATTGAATTATCCTAATAGAGAAAAAAAACTGAAACGGCCAACATAAAATAGTTACGATTTTGTAGTAAATCTTCTTACACCTATATTACGGATCTCATTTATTTTTATTTTTTTAATACAGAAGAATCTCATTTATAGATTATTCCAAGAGGCAAGTATGTCATTACTATTTTCTATTAATAGTGATGACATATATTACGGAATATCCCAACATGTCAAAAAATGCCATTTTTTAGAATTAACGTGTCAGCGTGTCGTGTCATGTCGTGTCCCGTGTCGGTATCCGTGCATCATAGGCCTTCGGTCCTGAAAAATGAATAAGATCAAAAGACAGCGTAAAAACATCTGATAGAATAGGTATAGGTAGGGGTGTTAACGGGCCGAGCTGAGCCGAGCTTTGATCTTAACGGGCCAAACCTGTATTTAAACGTGTCCGACTGGCCTTAGCCTGTTACCTGTCACGAATATATTATTGGCCTATCGCATGGTTTATTTACAAAAAATAAAAGCCTGTGTGAAGCCTGTCTTAGTTTGTTAGCATGTTAAAAAATAAAAATAAGATAACAGAATTCCACAAAAAATCAATTTTCAGATAGAAACCTTAGCTTCCAATTTGAAACAATAATTTACAAAGTCTACAATAAAAAAAATAAAGTGAGAGAAGGAAGATAACAGGTTATATTATCTTAGCCTATTATAAAAAAGTGCAAAAAAATAAAATAAAATTGACACAAACAAGCAGTGCACAGTGGAACGAATGAGTTTTTGTGGGTTTGTTTGTGTGAAGGAGGATGAAGGATAATATAGAAGAGCACTAGTAATTCCATAAATATACATAAATTCAATATATATCCAAATAGCATAATATAGAACAAAATCATTCAAAAAGTTTGTTAAACCAATAAAATGGGCTGAAATAAATTGATGAGAGAGAGAGAGTTATTACAAGTAGTATAAAAAATATAAATAAATATTTATATATTAGGCTAGCCTGGGAGGCTCTAAGGCCGAACTTTTGAATTAGAGCCTGATGCCTTTTTATTAAACGAGCTTTTATACAAGTCAAAGTCTGGTTCCAACATAAGCTTTTATTAAACGAGCTCAGGCCTTTACGAGCCGAGCCAAAGGCCCTGAAAGGCCCTGGCTCGTTTACCACCCCTAGGTATAGGTATTGGTAGTAGAGGAAGAGAGAAAGGGGAGGAGAGAGAAAGGGAAAAAAAGATTTTATATCACAAATATAAAAATAAGGGTAGATAAACAAAATAAGAGTAGGTAGAATAACATATCCTATTATAAAGATGTTGACATTATTTTTTTTAAAAGGTTGAGAACCTGATTTTCTTCATCCTTTTCTTGAAGAAGAATAAAATATTTTCCCACTTATGATGTTGCGTTTAGAAAGTAATTTTGATAGGCTTATTTATTTGGTATAACTACAAGAGAGAAAAAAGGTGAATGAATTATAAAGATGTGTAGTTGTTGACATGATTCGTGTTCCTTCCATCAGTTTCTTTGAGTGGGTGACATGTCTTTGTACATCTCATTTAATTGTGGGCAGCATCAATAGGATCTTCTCTAGTACTATGTCTCAATATTTTTGGCTGAAACTAACCGTTTATCTTCAAATGGGCATGAGGAAATTAATTTCAGTGAAAGCGCGCAACACGATGAAAAGACATTATTCTATGGCTTGTCTATGATATACTATAAGATAATAAAAAGTTTGTAATTTTATTTTCTTAAAATGTCTCATAATCATATCAAATAAAACTTAAAGGAGACACTAACCAAAAAAAAGGAGACACTAAAAGACAACCCAAAATTTGGTTTTCAGCATATGTAAGTAACTTCCAAAGATCTAGAATTCCATCCGTTAATGTACTTATTATTAATATTAATATCTTTTTTTTTATAAACTTAATATTAATATCTTAAATAATATGTTATAATTATG
This sequence comes from Gastrolobium villosum, assembly GCA_032173675.1. Taxonomy (NCBI): domain Eukaryota; kingdom Viridiplantae; phylum Streptophyta; class Magnoliopsida; order Fabales; family Fabaceae; genus Gastrolobium; species Gastrolobium villosum. Next base: position 33,729 of record JAVKPL010001312.1, on the reverse strand, counting down.
TTATAATTATTAGTTTTTATTCTATAGGATTTATTTATAAATGTTGTATTATTGAATAAAATAGCATTAAATGTTAGTACCTGATTTTAATATAAATCAAATAATTAATAATTTATAATAAGAGAAGTCAGTAATGTCTCTTCATTAAAACAAATTCAAATATCTCTTTCTTCATTAAAATTGAACTCGTCTATTGTTTTTCTTTCTTAATTGAATGCCAATAAGCTTAGTTCTATTCGAAATAAATATATGAGTGTTTTTTGTCCATAACAAAATATAGAACTTGCTAATATGGAGCATGGCAATCCCCTCAATACACACACAGTCAATTTTAGTCTTATAACAAGTCTTGATAATGCTCAAATGTGATTTCGACACAGATACATACATAGGCAATCACATTATACTGGAAAACAAGGTCAACCTGGTTGGCTGTGCAGTGATATTAATAAGAATATTAGGAATGATCCGTTTATAATTTTTTTTTACAAATTATACTAAATATGATCGGTCATACACTTTTGATTAGTGTGTCCGGTCAGATATAATATAGTTTGTAAATAGAACCTTCCCCTAAGATTATATTGGAGTACTTTTACATCACAGTAATTAGTGAGCTAGAAAGTGATAACATTGAGTTGTTTCGTATCCTGTGTAACAAAGATATGTGTCTGTATCAATATGTAAATCTCCTTAGCAGGTTACAGCGGTAGTTTAAAGAAAATTTGTAAAGTAAGATACAATGTTATAATTTTTCCTTATATGAAGTAAATATTCTGTTCTCCGCCAAATATTGATGGTAATAAATTTATGTAATTAACATAAATATGTGCTTAGCTAAGCATATCAGAATGGTTTCTCTATTGAGTGGCAGACAATATTTATTGAGTGGTTTCTCCATGAACTACATTTCTCCAATGGTCAGAACTCACAAGCCGAGGAATCTTCTTTTATATTGATTTATCCATCAAAATTTGGCTAAAAGAACAGATACCCCAATTTGTCTACAATATTCCAAATGAGATTTGAAAGTTAAATCTTTAAAGAGAACTACATGGTGCTCAATTATTGGCATTCATTTAAAGATTTTGTTTCTATAAAAGAGTATAAGAACACAACCAACAAAAATGAAGCTTAAGAGATAAAAGGGTAAAGAATTGGTGTTGTGAGCATCCTAATTTTGTTTATTATTTTTTATAAAAAAAGTCATAAAAAGAGAGAAACTTTTTTTTTTGTATATATAAAAAAAAAAGAGACTTTACAACATAGCTCAAACATAATTATGGAAAATTCGTGAGAAGAAAATTGGACAAAGACATGTATAACTTGGCCTTGCTGGGGGATATTATCTTGTAGACATCTCCTGGTATACCCAACGAAGGCACCCACACCAATTTAGACACTTTTATAGTTTTATTCGATGTTAATAAAATCGGATCGACCCGCCAGAGTCGACCTGGAAATTGGTAAAAATGTTATATAATAGGTTCGGATAAAGCAACACATCGTCCATGTATTGGAACCGGTGCGACCTAGCCAGTTTTTGTGAAAATCGATGACCCGACTAGGTTAAAAAAAATATAATTTTTTTAAAAAAATAAATCATAGTGGACATATTTGAGTATTTTTTGCTTATTGACTTACATGGATTATGGATTATGTACCTACAACATTAATATTAGATTAAAGCCCATTTTGGGTCCCTAACAAAAAATATGATCCTTACTTTAGTCCCTTACAAAAAAAAAAAAAAAAGTTGCATGTCCCTATGAAATTCAAAGTGGACCCGTTTTAGTCCTTTTGAGGAACTATTGTGGGTTTTTCTTGAATTTGTGAGAGACCACGATTTTAACGAAATGGGACCATTTTAAATTTCTTAGGGATTTCGGGACTAATTTTTTTTGTAAGGACCAAAATGAGGACCGTATTTTTTGTTAGGGATCCAAAATGAGCTTTACTCTTAATATTATCTCAATTATACACTATATAAGACATTTTGATTTGATTTGTAGCTAGAGATATTGTTTATTGAACCTGAAGTCCCGTATCACAATCATTATATTTTTGTTTGATCCTTTAGTGATTGAATAATAATGTGTGATTTATTTTTTTATATTAAAATATTTGAATTTTTAATATTTTTTTAGATATTTGAGTATGTTTATAATTTTTAGTTAAATCATAAAATTACATATAGTTACCTGGTCATGCGGTTCAACCAGTGACAGTGACCTGGTACCTTGACCGAATCATTCACCTAGCCAGTTTTAATAAAATCGGTTTTATTTGTTGCAGAGTGAACCGAAAAAAGAGGACAATCAGTGTAAACACCCAATTTTGTCCCAAATATTAAAAGGGGAAGGATTCGTTTACAATTTTTTTTTACAAATTACACTAACTTCTCTCGGGAGAACATAGTGTAACTAATGTTCTCCTGGGAGAAGATAGTGTAGTTTGTAAGAGTTTGTAAACAAAAAAGTTTATAAATGTAACCTGCCCCATATTAAAAATATAAAAAATAATAATAATGTTATGGACACTACAAGAAAATCTGTGTTTTGCGACAGACAATTCGCGTCGGTCGGGGGCCAACCGTCGTTGAATAAATAACAACGACGGTTACTACGACGTCCTACTGAACCGTAATTGAACATCACAATTCCACGACGGCTTTCAGAGGCGGTTATCAAACAACGCAGAATACCACTATTCAACGACGGTTGTAACCGACTCTGAATGACGACTCAGAGGCGGTTATAATATAAATTCCTATAATGGTAGATTTTTTTTATGAACAACGGAACTTACAAAGATTTGAACACAATATACTTTGGAGGAATTCAATGACAACAACCACTATGCCATTGAATTTATTGCAATATTTTATTACTCTTATTAATATATTTATTACATACTTTTTTATAAATTTAAATCAACATTTCCAACTGAGTCAATGATGGGTCTAGTCTTCATAATATTGGTTCAACCATAATTTTGTGGCTTTAATTTCTCTCATGTTGGATTTATCTCCTATACACATATAAAACTGTGTTGGGCCCATCTTTTCATTTTATTTTTTTCTTTTCACATGATCAGCCCCATATACTTTTATATGCGTATGAGATAATTTTATCTGTTACAATATGAGAAACACCGAACCCTAATTTTGTTGAGTATCTCCCCCCTCCAAAATCTCCTTGCTATAATTTGGACATAAAGCACTGAAATTAAATATTTGTTGTATAATTTCTATAGTAATTTCTAAAGCACTTAAGTGATTCCCACTTCCTATCCCACTACATGGAGTATCTTATTCCACCACTCTCTCCTAACTTTCATCCACTACAAATAACCAGCACTAAGCATTGCATCACACCATTAAGTCACATGCAAACAGTGGAGGAGCCGGGCTCCAATTTGAGCATGGGCCAAAAATTATACATGTATTTATTTTTCTTAATTTTAGTTAGTTCATATAATAATATATTTAAATTTTAATAAATATAGAGCCTGGGTCACATTTAACTTCAACTATGGAGTGTTTATTGAAATATTTAACGTACTAACTCACTCAAATATCTTCCAAAAATATATTTAACTACCCCCGTTTGGAAGGTGGGGGTGGGCCAGCCCTCCGGGCCGAGCCCATTTTGCCACCTCTAACTATCAGCATTTTATATCAACATGTAATAAATAAAGAGTTGTCTCTAAATTAACTTTTCTGAAGTGTGTATTTGTGAAATATATATTAGATGAAGAAGTAGCAAATATTTGAGTTATTAAGTTTAATATTCTAACAAATTCTTAGCCACACAAAGACGAATTTGTTAGACAATAAATATAAGAAGAAGAAAAATGCGTTGGTGGGCAGGGTGGGTCGGCCCTCTGGGTCGAAACCAATTTGCTACCTCTAATTATCAACATTTTATGTCAGCATGTAAAGATTTTATATTTAAAAATAGGGTCAAAGATTTCTCCAGTCACCGGAGATAAAGTTATCTCCAGTGAGCTCAAAACGACGTCGTTTTGGGACGAAAATCAAGGTATTTTGCAATTCTAACATATTGCAGGGTTATATTATTCTTTATCATTATAATTTTTTAATCTTATAATCCAAAACGACGTCATTTTAAACTCATCGGAGATAAAATTATCTCCAGTGACTAGAGAAATACTTTTCCCTTAAAAATAATAAGTTATGCCTGACTGCAAACTATACATAAAGATTACACATATTCTTGACTTGCATGTTTTCTAAACATCTGTTGGTTTTTTGATAATTATTGTTTTGGTTTTCCGATATATATATATATATATATATATATATATATATATATATATATATATATATATATATATATATATATATATATAGCAAATGTGGATAATTTATCTACATTGAGTCAAAAACTACGTCGTTTTGAGACGAAAATTAAGATATTTTTGTAATTATAATTTATTTTAGGGTTATAATAGTCTTTTTAATTATAATTTTTTAATTTTTCATTCCAAAACGATGTCATTTTGGGAACGAATGTAGATAACTTATCTACATTCACTGTAGAAGTATTAAAGCCTATATATAGAGAGAGAAATATTTCTCAAGCTGCTTGAGATATATTTATCTCTAGTTAGCCCAAAACTATGTCGTTTTGTTTATTTGTTTTCTTAAATTAATTGATTCAACTTTGAATGGTTTTGATACCCTTCTGTCTCTCTCCCTTTATGCACCTGTCTGCCACTAATTAATGCTGAACTCTATTCGCACTAACTATTTAGTTTAAATATTTCAAATTTCGAATTAAAATAAAATATTTTTCATATTTGTCTTTTTAAATTCTATATCTTGTATAATTATTTTTTGTTTTCCATCTTATCATTACAAGCATTAGAAACTCCCATTTTTATAAGGATTCCATTCACATCTCATTCATCTTATGATTAACTATTTTCCATTTTTATTAATGGAATTGGCAACTCATTATCAACATCAGCAATTAGACTTACTTGTAATAGGTATATTAATTACTTCTATTTTTTGCAGTTAAATTTCAAATTATCTTTTATCAGCTCTACATATATTTTTATAATTTTAAATATTTTTTCATTTAATCTATAATTTTATGTTATATTTGAATTTATTATATATATGTTTCCACCGCGGAAACATTAAATGTTGAACTCTTTTCCTACCAATCAAGTTCAAAATTCAAATTTAAATAGTTTGAATTTTAAGTATTAAATATCTTCTCACCCAATAGATATAATAATAAACATTATTAATAGGCTTAACAAACAATTTTTCATGCAGAAAGTTATGGGAAACATTAAAATAGTCCAAAAAATATTTAATGGCTAACATCTTCTTATGATGCAAAAGTTAGATGGTCACTGAATAATCATTCATTTTTATAGTGATTAATTTTTTATAATTTTTTTACAGTATGATAGATGTCATTTTTTATTTAAATTAAAATTTAATTTTATTTTTGTATTTTTTATTCATAATTCTTTTGTACTAACTATACATATTTTTGAAAAATCAAATTTTTATCTTTTAATTTATAATTTTTATATTAGTTATACATATATATTTAAAATATTTATTTTAAAAAAATTTAATAAAAAATACTTGTAGGATATTTTTTAAGGAGCATGAATGATATCTTGGTATGACCTGGAATAATTTATTAAGGATAACCTCTATTTACGTTTGCCTATAAGAATAATGATGTCATGCATGTCTAATATTTTTCTCTAAATAATGCAAATGAGTTTGCCAAATTGGATGGTCACTGTTTACTGAATTGTCATTCATTTGTACGATGATTAAATTTTTATTATTTGTTATTTTCAGAATGATAGATGCCATTTTGTTTATTTAAATTTAAAATTCAAATTATTTTGTATTGATTTTAGATATTTTTAAAAAAATTATTTTTCTCTTTTAATTTATAATTTTATAAAAACAACTTGAGAAGAGAATAAACATGGGCACACAAGCTAATTACCAAATGAAAAAACCCAGTAACACATATCCTATTTATTGAAGGGGTTATATTTACAACTCAAATAGTTTACAAACTCTTACGACCAATTTTTTTTTATAACAACAACCATATCTTAACCATTGATTTCCATCAATTAACGGTTGTCATTTATTGTGAATTAATAATTAATTAATAAATTTTATTTGCAAAAATCTTAACCGTTGATTGAGGGAAATAAACGGTTAAGATATGATTATAAGAAGTTGTAAAGGAAAATAGGTTGTAAATATAACATTCCCCCTATTTATACACAAAATAATTTCATTTTTTAGTAATTAAACCCAATAGTGGGATATTAATAGGGTTAAGAAATGTTTATAAAAAAAAATTAGGGTTAAGAATTACCCATGCAGGAAAAAAAATAGGTATAATAATAAATATCATTAATAAACTTAACCAATTTCAATGCATCAAGAAGTGGTATTATTAAAAATTTGAATAAAAATTTCAAATTTAGAAACTTATTAAATAGGAAACATTTTAAAGTGGTTTCATTATTATTATCATTGTTCTTGAATATAGCAAAATTAATAGACTCAACACTTTCCAATGCAAAAAATAGTGTAATTTTATATTTGTAATGAATGATGAACTATTTTCGCACACATCAAGTTCAAATTTCAAAATTTAAATTTTAAAAGTGAAACTTTTTGTAATGAATGCTGAACTCTTTTTCCACCTATCTAATAAAAAATACAAATTTGAAATGTTTCTAAAAGTGGAAAAAATTAAAGTGGTTTGTATAGTGAACACAAAGTGGATATTGAAGAAGAGAATGACACGTCAGCAAACTTACCAAAAAATCATTTTCCTTTTGTATAGATATAGATATGTCATTTCTTATTTTTTATTTAAATTTCAGAAAAAAAAATTGATAAACAAAATTTTGAATTTAAATTGTTTTTAATCAACTATACATATTTTTTTAAATATTTTTTTGTTTAATCTATAATTTGATATTAAACTTAGGTTTATTATATATAAATTTATTCTAGTTTTATATATTTTTTATTTTAATTTTTTATCATGTATTTTATACCTATATTTAAAAATACTGCTCTTCTCGCTAATCAAAGAAAAAATAATTGTTAAAATTCTTTCAAAGCCTGAGAAAGTGAATTAAAGAAATTCTTTTAGAAAATAAAATAAATATGAATAAATACATTTTTTAAAGGATACTATTTTTTATTATTCCATGTACCAATATCTCATTTAATCTTACTATTAATTATTTGTTTGGGAGTATACTTTGTCATCCTTAAAAAATGACTTGTTTTGATATCAAAAAAAAAAAATGACTTGTTTTTACCATAAAAAAAAAGATGACTTGTTTTTAAAAATTCAAGATTAAAAAAGAATAACTGGTCGGAAACATAATAATAAATAGCATTAAAACATTATTTAGGCAAAATGTAAGTATGGAAAATTCCAGTTATATGTCACTTGTCACTGAATGATTATTTATTTTAATTGACTAATTAAAAATAATAAATAATTATTTATTGCAAAGATTTGTGATTTTTTCAAAATTATAAACTATTTATTTTTCTTAAAATTAAATATTTCACATTTTTTCAAACCATTAGAAGTTGAAAAATTAGAAGTTATTTTTAAATATTTTAGAATATATTAAAGCTACTTTTTTTAGGTTGAATGAATAAATCTTGATTTCATATTTGTCATTAAGGGAAAAGGAACATATATTATTGGCCCTCAGCAAGGAGGTAATTTAAAGTGAACCGGGACCACCATTTTTAGGTGGTCTCTTAGTGTAAATAGGAGGGTAAAATTGGAAAAGTGGAAAAATAATAAAGGTAAAAAAAGAAAGAGAAAATTAATGTTGCGAGTGGGAGCACCAAACGATTCAGTGATCCTGGAAGATATTAAATATTTCCATCCAAGACACTTCTCTTTCTATTTATTGGGTATAATGAAAGTAAGATTGGGGAGGTCCCGTGGGGCGCCTAGACAAGGAATAAAATCTTTTGATGTCTATTGATGGAAAAGATAGAGACAAGAATTTCCTATGTAAGTACAAAGCACCAAAGAAACTAGGCCAATCCATCGATAGAATTTGAAGATTTTGACTTCAGTTTCATCAAGAATATGAATTTTCTGGAGGGTGAATAGTGTAAATGAAAGAGCGATCTCGTTTCTTCGATCTATAGAAAAGGATTCTACTTTTTTTTAACGTAAAAACATCCAACTGGTATCGATTTTGCTCTAAACAACTAAAAGTACTAATTTAAAATTTAAAATTCACAAGTAGGATATACATATTAATCACAAAAAGAAAAAGGAAAAAAGTCACACATCAACTATAATAAGTATTGCTTAACATAAAATTCCAAATCTATTAAAGGCAGCCATTGCCGATAACATATATATGGAATTTGTTCCTTACTGAGACTTACTGTACCATCAATGTTCATTCAATGACTCATTTGGCTTGGGATATATGCCACTAACCATGATCATTCAAAAGAAAGAAATTACCCGATATGCAAGATGGAGAATTTTCTCGGGCATTAAATTATCCTCACAAATGGATATTATTAATAATTAAAAAAATATTATATTATTATTTAAAATATTAAAATAATTATTTTATTTAAAATAAATAATATATATATGGCATGAAAAAGAAATCTATGAATCAATGTTATTAAAATCGGCCCGGTACCCGGTCGAGGTACTGAGTCACTGGGTTACTGGTTCAACCGCATGACCCGGTAATTATATGTAATTTTAAAATTTATATTAAAAAATTATAAACATACTCAAATATCTAAACAAATGATAAAAAATTCAAATATTTTAATATAAAAAATAATAAATCACATATTATTATCCAATAAAGGATCAAATAAAAATATAATGATCATGATAGGGAACTTTAAGTTCAGAAAATGACATATCTAACTATAAATAAAATCAAAATTTCTTGGATAGTGCATAATTGAGATAATATTAGTGTTGTAGGTCCATAACTTATGTAAGTCAATAAGTAAAAAAATATTCAAATATGTGCATTATGATTTTTTTTTTTAGAAAAAATAAATAATCTGAATTTTTTTTTTATTTTTTTCGGGACCGGGCCGTGTCACCGGTTAACCGACCAGGTCACCGATTTTCATGAAAACCGGCCGAGTCGAATTGGGTTACACCGGTTCTGATCCATGACCGGTCCGTTGCTTCAACCGGACCGGTTATATGACCGGTTTACCGGTTCCCGGCTCGATCCGGACGTGTCGGTCCGGATTTAATAACACTGCTATGAATTGTTTTCTAAATAAACTTTTTTAAAAGTTTGAACATGTTCTATTTGATTATATATAATAGATCGAGTCTCACCTGTCGTAGGTTGAGGCATAGGTCCCTATGTTGGCTGGTATATTTACAATCAGTACGAAGCTCGAGAAAGAAGAAGGATTTGTAATATTTGATTCTGTTCACGGAAGTAAAAAGTAAAAGGGAAAAGTGTGTGTCATTCTAAAGGATGTAAAGTTGTGTCATTTAAAGAGAGAAAAAGATAGATAAAGGAGGAGATAGAGTTGGAAAAAAAAAAGGTGTGGATCGTGAGAGTGAAATGATATAAATTAAAAATGTAAAACCGTATTGTAAAACCTCAGTCAAATTGCATGTTGGCACAAATTAACAATTCAACTAGATTCAATGTCAATATAGTTTTTGGGCTATAATGTAACACCTCAGCTAGATTGCGTTTTAACATAAAATTATAAAATACATATTTTTCTCTCATCTTAGATTCTACTACAACTCTTTAACGCCTTCAAACATGTAGAGCAGCCTTCAACAACCGTTAAATTGACTGATCAACAACATCAAACATATCAATAGACAATTCGTACACAACGAAAATGGATAAATAAAATTGTACCAAAAAATAGATAAAGAAAATTTAATAAAATTTCTTATTTTATGAAATGATTTATTATCACTAATGGAATGGTGATAAATACTAGTTATTATTTTCCAAAAACAGGTGAAAAGAGGGACTCCTAGTTTCTTAGTTTGCACTGTACAGCATGACAAGGAAACAAAGAAAAGGAAAAATAAAATCCAAAAAAAGCAAAAACGTGTTGCTATTGAAGACCTGATGAGTTGGTCCCACCAAAACAGATTTTCCCAAAAATAAAATCTTCTTTGTTTGTGGTGCTTTAACATAATCTTTTACGTGTTTATATCTAATAGAGACCGCTGCCTTTTAATTTAATTTTGGTGCAAATAATCATAAGGATCTTTTTGCTTGAGAAAACTCGTTGATTTCTCTTTGCTTTTGCTCCTAGATCCTTACCGTTACCCTTTTTTGAATAATCTTTTTTCTTTTGCAGGTTTTTAAAATTTTTCTAGGCTTTTTTTTTTAATAATTTTAGATCAAAAATTGATATGGATAAAATCTCTTCTTAAGTTTATTGGATTTTCTTGAATCAATTTAAAACCTTAAATGTTATACTTGAAAGTATACAAAAAAACATATATCATAAAACGCATATAAAAGATAAAACATTATGAATTTAAATAAAATTTTCTTGACACATGAATTTAAATATAATTGATTAAGATAAAATAAAAATGCTAATAGTTATTAAAATTAATGAAATTTTACGTCACGTCATTCGTTTGACAATTTTGTACAATTAATGAGTTTATGGGCTCCTCCTTTATCACCCCATATAGGGTTAGTTTGTGTTTAATGAGGATGGCTTATTAATATGGTTGTTATCATATATTGAACTTCTCGGTATCTTAACCTTGTCCCGGCGAATCAAGTATTAGTGGTTCCAATTAGGGATGGATGTTTGTAATTCGTAATGATGTATTGAACTATTTAAGAGGGAATTATGTTATAGAGAAGTGCCCACGTTACATACTTTACCATTTCGATGAGAAAAAAAGTAAAAACCTCTTTTTCTATTAATGTGATTTCTTAATAAGACTTTAATTTTCTACTTCTATAACAACATTCATAAAGGCTTTTGAGACAAAGGTATAAATCGATAAGGTATAATTACTATTGCACCTCACCTAGTATTGACACGTGCACAAAAAATCAACAGTTCGTGGAATTGAAGAACCGTGAATTTTTTAATTTATGATTGATCAGTGTGTGGTGCAAAACTTGATCATAAATAAACAATTATTGTACACCAACGGGACTATGTAATTTCATGCGATCAATGGAATCATAATAGTTCCCACCATTGGTCCCTTATGACTAAAGATGAAATAATTTGATGCTTTCCATATGCATGCTCGGATATAGCAAGTCCACGCACTTTACTAATTCATTTGGAACAAGCGATCGTTGCAAGCCAAAATGAATTTCCTGGCTGAAGAATGAGGCCGAAGAAACTATACTTGGCCGAGTTTTATTTGCACACGTTTGAATTCCTAATACGTGTTGTTTAGCAAGCATAGGCTTGTAATTTAAGTAATGTTGTTAGCGAACCCTTAATTTATCTACCTCATTAATTCATCAAGTTATTATCTATACTAAATTAGGAGACTCGTAATTAACTTTTCTTCATGTAAATCATGAGAAAGACGTATTGATGAAAACAACATGTTTTAAATTTTTTTAAGTAATTTAGGATTTTTTTTTATTTCAAAAATTGAACTAATAGTTAATTGATGTTTTGACTGCATAATTATTCTTGGGAATAAAATTCGCTTTATTAACCTATAATATCTTCTTTTCAAGTTAAAAATAAGAGAATTATTCCTTTGGGATGTTCTCTTCTTTGTTTGTGCTACTTTAACATAATTTTTTACGTGTTTATATCTAATAGAGATCGCTGCCTTTTAATTTAATTTTGGTGCAAATATTCATAAGGATTTTTTTTTTTGGTAATCAATCATAAGGAACTTTACTATGAATGTTTCTAATCATAATAGTGGTTTTCTGTTTATTAATTTCGGTTTAAACGCTCTTATGATATCATTGTTGTAAATTCAAAAAAAAAAATTGATAAACAAAATATGCCAAATGATGTGTGATTACGTAGATCTTGAAAAGTTATGTGTAATCATTTTTTTTACCTAATTCTGACACTCGAGTCAAAAGTTATTGACTTCCAAAGTTTTACGGTCAAACCGTTGACTTTTGTGCCATGTGCGCCCTATAGGGGAGTGTCTCTCCAACCAGTCACGCCCCTGTGGGACGTGTTTGACCGCTATATCTACATAAATAGTTTCAAAATGATTACATTTGCGTAATTATTTATTAAAAAAATAATATTTAAACTTTTTTGCCAATTTATTTTAGAAGTATATATTATATTTTTTTTCTCTCTTTAGTTTATAACAATGACTGATTCATTTGGTTATAAAAGGTGAAACAATAACAATAGTGCGTAGTGGATAGTAAATGATTTTCTGCAGAAAAAGGAATAACATTACTGATTCTTGTATGACCGTCATATTATAAGAGATTCCAAGATTAAATGAATAAATCTTGATTTCATATTTGTCATTAAGGGAAAAGGAACATATATTATTGGCCCTCTGCAAGGAGGTAATTTAAAGTGAACCGGGACCACCATTTTTAGGTGGTCTCTTAGTGTAGATAGGAGGGTAAAATTGGAAAAGTGGAAAAATAATAAGGATAAAAAAAGAAAGAGAAAATTAATGTTGCGAGTGGGAGCACCAAAAAATTCAGTGGTCCTGGAACATATTAAATATTTCACCTGTGCAAGACACTTCTCTTTCTATTTATTGGGTATAATGGAAGTAAGATTGGGGAGGTCCCGTGGGGCGCGTAGACAAGGAATAAAATCTTTTGATGTCTATTGATGGAAAAGATAGAGACAAGAATTTCCTATGTAAGTACAAAGCACCAAAGAAACTAGGCCAATCCATCGATAGAATTTGAAGATTTTGACTTCAGTTTCATCAAGAATATGAATTTTCTGGTGGGTGAATAGTGTAAATGTAAGAGCGATCTCGTTTCTTCGATCTATAGAAAAGGATTCTACTTTTTTTTTAACGTAAAAACATCCAACTGGTATCGATTTTGCTCTAAACAACTAAAAGTACTAATTTAAAATTCACAAGTAGGATATACATATTAATCACAAAAAGAAAAAGGAAAAAAGTCACACATCAACTATAATAAGTATTGCTTAACATGAAATTCCAAATCTATTAAAGGCAGCCATTGCCGATAACATATATATGGAATTTGTTCCTTACTGAGACTCACTTTACCATCAATGTTCATTCAATGACTCATTTGGCTTGGGATATATGCCACTAACCATGATCATTCAAAAGAAAGAAATTACCAGATATGCAAGATGGAGAATTTTCTCGGGCATTAAGTTATCCTCACAAAGGGATATTATTAATAATTAAAATAATATTATATTATTATTTAAAAATATTAAAATAATTATTTTATTTAAAATAAATAATATATATATGGCATGAAAAAGAAATCCTACAAATCAATGTTATTAAAACTGGCCCGGTCATTGACCCGGTCGAGGTACTGAGTCATTGGGTTACTAGTTCAACCAGTGGGTCACTGGTTCAACCGCATGACCCGGTAATTTTATGTAATTTTAAAATTTATATTAAAAAATTATAAACATACTCAAATATCTAAACAAATGATAAAAAATTCAAATATTTTAATATAAAAAATAATAAATCACATATTATTATCCAAGGATCAAATAAAAATATAATGATCGTGATAGGGAACTATAAGTTCAGAAAATGACATCTCTAACTATAAATCAAATCAAAATTTCTTGGATAGTGCATAATTGAGATAATATTAGTGTTGTAGGTGCATAACTTATGTAAGTCAATAAGCAAAAAAATATTCAAATATGTCCATTATGATTTTTTTTTAGAAAAAAATAAATAATTTGAATTTTTTTTATTTTTTTTTGGGACCGTGCCGGGTCACCGGTTAACCGACCAGGTCAGCGGTTTTCATGAAAACCGGTCAAGTCGAATCAGGTCACACCGGTTCTGATGCATGCTTGACCGGTCCGTTGCTTCAATCGGACCGGTTATATGACTGGCTTACCGGTTCCCGAGTCGATCCGGACGTGTCGGTCCGGGTTTAATAACACTGCTATGAATTGTTTTCTAAATAAACTTTTTTAAAAGTTTGAACATGTTCTATTTGATTATATATAATAGATCGAGTCTCACCTATTGTAGGTTAGGCTCGTATATTTACAATCAGTACGAAGCTCGAGAAAGAAGAGGGATTTGTAATATTTGATTCTGTTCACGGAAGTAAAAAGTAAAAGGAAAAAGTGTGTGTCATTCTAAAGGATGTAAAGTTGTATCATTTAAAGAGATAAAGATATAGATAAAGGAGGAGAGAGTTGAAAAAAGAAGGAGGTGTGGATCGTGGGAGTGAAATGATATATATATGAATTATATCATTTTAAAGGATAAATATTTTTTCCAAAATAAAAAAGCAAGGAAAACTAATAACCAAAGTGTGCTTCATGCCAACCCATGCAAAGAGAGAAAGATTCTTCATCTTCGCAAAGCACCACCGAGAGGATGGCTCTCATACCATTCATGGAAAATGGGAAGGGATTGAGGGTGGTTGAAAGAGGCACAAAACTAGAATGGCTCCATCTATTTTCCTCTATAGATACTTGAAGAAGAATTGCTCTGTTAATTAATTACAAACACTATAAATAAGTACTTGAAGGAGGATTGTTCACCTGCCCTCTCAAGTTCGCTAATCATCACTGTTCTGGTTCTTCTTCTACTCTGTAAGTTCTTCTTCTTTCTCCCTTTGAGCTTCTTCTTCTTCTTTCTTCTTTCTGTAAGTTCTTCTAATTATTAGTTTTAGTTTGTATATAAGTCTATGTGTGTGTACCTCTTTCAACTTAACGAAGCTATTATTCGGTAAATATTGATGGATCATAATTGAGATGGTTTTGTGGGATTACTGACATCTCGTTGTGACAATGCTTTGTAATTGAGTAGTTTATGTTGTTGAACTCAAATGGAATACACCTTCCAAATTTCTATCCCCATCATAAGAGCCTGGTTGGTTTCATTACTTTGTCTGTTACAGCTAGAGTCTTTCATTCTGTGATTCTTATTATCGAAGGTGTATTAAGTATGTAATATAAACTGATTATAGTTCAGGGCAATGTTTACATTTTTTGTTGCATGAGTCTTTCTTGTTGCATTTATCAAATGATTTATTTTTGAGAATTATCATATACATTCTCGAAATTTGTTTTAAGAACTGCTTTTGAAAACACTGCTAATCAATTTAACTTGTTTGGTCAGAGAGTTGGATCTGACAGCTTTACACTTCAGTAATAACTAGAAGAAAAGCAAGGAAAACTAATAATATGCTTTACATATTTAGCGTGAAAACAATCTTGTATTATAAAACCATCTCAGGGCTATCTGGTGCTTTATCTGATGCTGTGACAATTGCTTATGAGTCATGTGGCAAATAAAATCTAATAAAACCATCTCTCTATTGTCTCTTTATGAGACTCTATTTAAATCCCTGGTTGAAATACTTTCGATGGCCCAATCATAAGAATAGTATCTTTCTCCTACAAAATTTGTTACGTTCTTTTTGTTCAATTTGCTAAACTTCAATTTCTAGTTTATTATCAGAGATGTTCATTGCCCATGTTGGCTTGATTTTGAGTAAAATTTTTTTGAACCAAACTGATCTCCGGTGGTCCAAAATTGTTGTGGCTAATGGCCTTGAAGGCCGAAACCACTAACATCAAAGGGTACTTCAGATAAAAATAATGGAGGTGGAGAATAGGAGACAACCAACAACAGAAGATGGTTTGGATTCCTTAAATGCAAGGACAATGGAGAGAAAGCCCGGATGGAAGGCCGTTCTTTTCATCATAGGTCTCTGTCTTAACACAAAAATATGCGTATGTATATAATATTTATTGATATATAATTTGTTATCAAGTTGAGTTAACTAAGCCAGTCTTGTGATTTATATTTTGTAGGAAATGAGACAATAGAGAGAATTGCAACATTCGGCATGATGGGAAATTTCGTCGTGTTTTTGACGAACGTGTTCCATTTGAGTCAGGTTGGTGCTGCAAATGTTATCAGCATATGGTATGGAGTGACCAATTTCATAACAATTATTGGTGCTTATGTTGCGGATGCCTATTTAGGAAAATTCAAAACCATTGCTATGGCATCATTTGGAACACTTGTGGTATGCTCTACTCCATTATATTTAAAACACTTAGTACATATGCTCATTGATTTATCAATTTTAATTTGAAGAGCTTAATTGTTAGCATAAATTTAGTTTCCCCGTGGTTTAGCCCCTGAGATTTCATTCCCTCAACTTACAAATTCATAAATTTAATTAACCAAAGTTTCTTTATTCTCTTAGAGATATTTTTCTTCTTAGTTAAATATTTGAAACATTATAATAAATTGACAAAGTTTCTTCTTCTTAATTGTTATTGCTTTCTTAATTAATCATTTGTTGGTGCTTAATTAGGGAATGGTGCTGCTAACACTTACAGCATGGGTGCCAGGATTTCACCCTCCAAGTTGTACTTCTGGGCAGCAAGCATGTGTTCCCCCAACGACTACTCAGCTTGCCATCTTAATCTTGGGGCTGTCCTGGCTGGGTATAGGCACAGGTGGAATTAGACCATGCAGTATTCCCTTTGCCATTGATCAATTTGACACAACTTCCCCTGATGGAAGGAAAGGAGTCAGCAAATTCTTAAATTCGTACTACAACACACAGACACTGGTCATGTTGATCAATAATACTTTAATAGTTCAAATCCAAAGCGAAAGCTGGGTCAAGGGTTTTGGGATACTAGTCCTTCTCATGTTATGTGCAATAATCACATTTTTTGTCGGAGCAAGAACTTATTTTTACCTTCCAGCAGAAGGGAGCATATTTTCTGGTATTGCACAAGTGTTTGTTGCAGCTTACAAGAAGCGTCATCTCAAAAACTCAGCAAATGAAGAAGTTGTATACTATGATCCCCCGCTAAGAGATGATAATGCAGTGAAGATACCTTTGACCGAACAACTTATGTAATGTTCCTCAATCTCACTTGTGTGTTTTAATATTTACTCCTCATCCAATTAAGGACAAGTTTTTTTCATAACTTTGGTTTTTGCACAGGTTTCTAAACAAAGCTGCTCTAATACAAGATAATGAAGTTAATGCAGAAGGTTTGGTCACAAATCCATGGAGGCTTTGCAGTATTCAACAAGTTGAAGAAGTCAAATGTGTGATTAAAATTATACCAATTTGGGCTTCTGGTATCTTGTGTTTCATACCAACGGCACAAGGAGGAATCTTTCCTATAATCCAGGCCATGAAAATGGACCGCCGTCTTGGACCACACTTTGAAATTCATCCTGCATCATTCAATATAATATCATTAATCAGCATTGGTATATGGCTCCTCTGCTATGACCTCTTTCTGCAACGAGCTCTGGCAAAAGTCACAAAACAAGAGGAAGGGTTGACGGGTCTTCAAAAGATAGTAATTGGTAACATCTTCTCAATTCTTACAATGGTAAGTGGTGGTTTGGTGGAGTGGCAAAGAAGGAGTGTGGCTATCTCACACGGTGCACTTGATGGGGTTACACCAATGTCTGCCATGTGGCTAGCTCCTCAATTTGCCTTTTTAGGATTGTGTGAAGTATTTAGCACTATTGGACAGATTGAATTCTACAACAGTGAATCGCCAGAGAAAATGAAAACTCTTGGCAATTCCATGCAATTTCTTGTGAGTGGCTTCTCAAGTTATGCTGGTGTCTTGGTAATGAACATTGTGCACGAAGTGACACGAAAGCATGGCAAAACAGATTGGCTGAACAATGACCTCAACGCTGGCAGATTGGATTACTATTACTTCATCATAGCTGGACTTGGTGCACTCAATCTTGTCTACCTCCTCTTCTGTGCTAAACACTACCGTTACAAGGTCATTGTGAATGCACAAGTCATGGGCACACCTTGAGATATATGCAATAATCAACTAGATAAATAAATTCTCAACTTCTTCCTGAGAATAATAAGCACCATAAGGAAGTGTTGTGACTAGTTTATTTTGATGTCATTTTATCGAACTCTACAAATTATGCAAGATATTATATTTTATAATGATATATAACTAAGTTCATGTATGGTAGTTGTTTCCGGTCACATGTGGAGAAACTAAGATCAGGGAATGGTTGTATGAGCTTATCAAGTCTAGGGTGTGCAATAAGCACATGGATTATTAGGTTAATATCACCCTATTTTTAACCTTTCTACCCTTTTCTTCTCCTTCTCCCTTGCTTCTCCACAATTTCTTCTTCTTCTCCCTTTCTTCACCAAACATTGCGTTCAATTTCTGTTTCTCATCCTCACCACCTTCCACTTTCTTCCGCAGCAAAAGCAAGCGCAACAACAAACCCATTAGTCACAATTGCCCCATCACCACCAACAACAGTTGGATAGTGAGGAGTGTAGGAGTGTTAGTCTATCTTGTTGATTTCCAATTTTGCAGCTCTTACGCCTTCTTGCCTTTTCGTCAAATAATTTTCAATCTATTGTGGATTCAAATTTGTCCTTCTAGAGGGTGACTCCTCCACCATGATTAATCTTTTGACTAAAGGTTGTGAGGCTCATAAGCCTTGTTACAACTTGGTTATTAGAATCTGGAACCTGGTTAACAGATCCTGGAATATTGTCATCTCCCACGATTGACCCTCCCCAGGATTGCGCTCTGCTGGTGCTGAACGATTCTATGGGTGTGTCATCACCTAGACTTAATCTTATCACTTAATTGAAGAATGAAGTGGAAACATTAGAAATTTGTGTACATGATCCTAGGATCGTCTATGACTAGAACTTTCTAATGCTCTGTTAAATGTGCAGAGCTTTCTAACAAGGGATACACTACCCCAAAACCTAGCTCTAAGAGTGGGAGTGGCCAAGGCCTTATAAACTCCACATTAGTTGGACATACAACCAATGTGAGACTATATATCTCAACACGCCCCCTCACACGGGAGCCCATTGGGCTTGAAGAGTGGATGATGCAACGGCCCAACTTACCTGTGCTAAGAGAATCCACAAGAGAAAGTGGGGGACGACGACCTTTGATACCATATTGAAAGAAGGTTTTTTTGTATATTGATTATAGAATGAATTACATGAGAGTATATTTATACAAGAAGGAATCGCTCAGAATGACTCAGCGATGACAAATCGATCCTAATCACAATTAATTCTAATTAATCATAATCAATCCTAATTAATATGAAATAAAAACGGAAACATATTTGAATTCTGATTTTCTACACTCCCCCTCAAGTTGGGAGGTAAATGTTGATCATTCCCAACTTGCCAATCAAGTCTTTGAATGCTGGATAGTGTAGGCCCTTGGTAAGGATATCTACAGTTTGCTCTTTGGTTGGAACATATATGATATGCACACTTCCATCATCTAATTTTTCTTTGATGAAGTGACGATCAACTTCCACGTGCTTTGTTCGATCAATGCTAACAGCTTCCTTGTTATCACAATATAGTTTTATTGGTAGGGAATATGAAGTCTTTAACTCTTGAAGAAGTCTTCTCAACCAGATTCCTTCACAAACTCCATGAGCTAAAGCTCGAAATTCTACTCCAGCACTACTTCTTGCAACCACTGTTTGTTTTTTGCTTCTCCAAGTAACAAGATTTCCCCACACATAGGTGCAATAACCTAAGGTAGATCTCCTGTCAACTGATGAGCTTGCCCAATTTGCATCAGTGTAGATTTCAATTGTCCTTTTATACCCTTTTTTAAAGAATAATCCTCTTCCTAGAGTGTTCTTGAGGTATCTAAGCACCCTATAGACTGCACTAAGATGCTTCTCCTTGGGTGAGTGCATGAATTGACTAATCATACTCACCGCAAAGGCAATGTTAGGACGTGTATGAGATAAGTAAATTAGTTTACCAACCAATCGCTGATATTGTTCTTTATCCACCTCATTCTCATCTTCAATACCTAACTTGTTATTAGGTTCCACAGGTATCTCAGCAGGCTTACATCCTAATATTCATGTTTCCAACAAAAGATCTAGAACATATTTCTTTTGTGTGAGAGTGATGCCTGTTTTGCTCCTAGCAACTCCCATGCCAAGGAAATTGTGCCAAGATCTTTGAGTTCAAATTGAGCTGCTAGAAATTTCTTCAAGGTGTTCAATTCCTCAATATCATCACCTGTAAGAATTATATCATCTACATATACAATAAGAATAGCAATTTTACCATCCTTAGAGTGTTTGTGGAAGAGAGTATGATCAGTCTGTGCTTGAATGAAGCCTCTTCTTTTGACTGCTTGTGTGAATTTGTCGAACCATTCTCTGAGAGACTGTTTCAATCCATATAGAGACTTTTTTAGTTTACACACTGATCCATTTCCCTTTTTAAAACCAGGTGGAGGATCCATATAGACTTCTTCATGTAAGTCACCATTTAGGAATGCATTATTCACATCTAACTGTTGTAGAGGCCAATCTAGGTTGGCAGCAAGAGATAAGAGAACTCGGATGGTATTGACTTTAGCAACCGGAGCAAAAGTCTCATGATAATCTATCCCATGAGTCTGAGTGAAACCCTTTGCAACCAATCATGCCTTGTATCTGTTGATGCTATTATCTGCATTGAATTTTATTGTAAACACCCATTTGCATCCTACTGCCTGTTTTCCCTTGGGTAGGGTCACTATCTCCCAAGTTCCATTTCTTTCTAAAGCATTCATTTCTTCAAAGACAACATCTGATGGGACGTAAATTCATTCCCATCTAAGCCCATTTTGATGGCAAAATACCACATGTTCCCTCATCTGATGAGCAACTTCAGCATGAAAATCACTTGTTTTACACATTTGTGACAAAAACACAGTAAGGGAACTGATGGTAACGTATTCCTTTAAAATATATTAAAAAAGGAACGGACTGAGACGCATTTAATGTACCTGCTCCATTCATTTAATGCCTCTGTCCACTTTGCAAGAAACGTAGGACTAAAGTCTTCTAAAAGCAGAGGCGGTGCACCAACTGAGCAGCTGGAAACGTGAAGAGCAGAGAATCAAGAGTTCTCATTGGTTGAAAAAGAAAGCAAGGCATGGGACATTCTGCAAACTACGGCTAATCATCACTCAACCCTGCAATCTGCTATAGTCTTCACAATCAGCTGCCATCGACCTGTCCCCTCATACGAGCAACCAGCTCCAAAGGAATTACAACCTTGCCACTCCTCTTCCAGCTATAAATAGGACAACTTTCACACAAAAACATCATCGACTCCTGGAGGGTTTGAAGTCCGAAAGGAAGAGATCACCTAGTAGTAATAGTAGTTAGTAAATTAGTAGTATTTTAAGAGTTGTAATTGTAGTTAAGTGACAACCCATCTTCTTTCTCTGTAACAACCATTAAGACTCCTAACGAGCAACAACACATCTTCTTCATTTTCTGTTTCTTTTGTAACTGTCTTTCAAATTAATATAAGTGTTTTTCTCTTCGTTCCATTTGTTATCTCTTGACTGAATCTCGGGTCTATGTGATCTCAGTTGAGAATAATTATGTTTAAACTATCAGCCATGAACTGAACTATCTGTGGAACGTGTAAACTGTGAAACTCTTAAAGAACTGTTTTCAAAACTCTTGACTGAAGCTTTTTGTATTTCTTTGGCTAAGTAAGCTATATTCATTGTGCGCCAATGGAAATTGGGTACATACTGAGAAAGGAACTTCTATAAGTAAGGGATTTTAGACAGCTTAGCCATTGGGGGAAGGTAGATGTCATGGCAAAAACGCTACTGGTCACCTTAGGAATAAGGGGCCAACTCGTCCACTTTAAGGTTCTGAACTAAGTACCTGTTGGAGTCAAGGGAGCCATAAGAATATGGAAACTTGTGAGCCATCTAGACCATGAGATGAGGAATCAGAGTTTGTGGGAAAAGAAACTGGGACAAAGCCAAAAAGTGCTAAGTCTTGAGCAGAGAAAACAACCTCTTTAAGAGGGAAGCAATGAATCTGTTCCTTCTGTTAAACTGTTCTAAACCACTACCTTGTTGTCTCTTGATTATAATTACTTCTGTTTTTAGTAGTTTTACTTTAGTAAATATTATACTTAACAAACTCCAAATGATTATTATCTCACCTTCTTCTCAACAGGAAAGATTACATACATAACGCAGCGAGCAATTGTTTGCCACCAGATTGAACCTACTGTTCCTGAGGAACGTTGTCAAAACTTTTCTCTTTGTCAGAGAGCAAATGTATCTACTGGGTTGCCTCCCAGTCAGCGCTTAGTTTAATGTCTTTAGCTAGACATGGTACTTACTTCCTCAAGTGGACTCAGAAGTGGTTGAGGGAATCTCAGTATCCCCTGGTAGTGCTCCTGGTGTTCTAGTCTGAAGGCTGGCAGCAATCTGTCCCAGATGGGACTCAATGTTCCTGACCACTGCATCATTCCTGGTGATATATTCCTTAACATAAATTTCCAGGGTGGTGATGCGTTGGTCATTTTTGTGGAACGGAACGTAATTGTTTCTTCTCTGTTCAAATGTTCCACTGCTGCTGCCTTGCTGATACTGTTGTTGGTTGTTGATTGGTCTTTGGTTAATGGGCGGCCTCCATTGGGTATTATGGTTCTGATCCTTAATGATGGTTCTTCCAAGACTTGAATTTGTACTGCTTCCTGCTTGATTGTCTCTGGTGAAGTTCCTGTTGCCAAAATTTTCTACATAACATACCAACGCAGTGGATGGGCAGTCTGTTGAGTCATGAAGATCACCACAGGCTGAGCATGGTTCAATTTCAGCTGCTGTGAGTTGTAAGACCTCCATCCTTGGTGCTGCTTAGTCAGCTTTCAGGTTCTTCACTTCATTTGTGAGTGAGGCTAGCTGGGCTTCCAAGGTAGTTTGTTTATCCAGTTCTAGCATGCCTGGCTTTCTTACTGGGCTCACTCTGTCCATTGGCCATTGTAGACATCTTTCAGCAATTCCTTCTATAATTTCGTACCTTGATCAAGTGTTCCTGTAAAGAAATACCCTCTTGCAGTAAAATCTAAGTGAGATTGAGAAGTATGGTCAAGTCCCTTACAGAAATATTGTAACACTCCCCAACTCTCTACTCCATGGTTTGGACATTTTCTTATTATGTCCTTATATCTCTCCCATGCTTCATCGAGATATTCTCCATAAAACATCCTGAAGTTAGATTTCTACTCTAACATCAGCTTGTGGAGACATTGGGAGGAACCTTTCTATGAACTTGTTAGAAAGTTCTTCCCATGTGTGGATTGATCCAGGGGTGAAAGTTTTCATCCATATTTTTGCCTTTAAGCCTAAGGAGTGAGGGAACAACCTCATTCTCATGCTCTCCTCTGTCACACCC
This sequence comes from Gastrolobium villosum, assembly GCA_032173675.1. NCBI lineage: Eukaryota > Viridiplantae > Streptophyta > Magnoliopsida > Fabales > Fabaceae > Gastrolobium > Gastrolobium villosum. Next base: position 10,258 of record JAVKPL010001312.1, on the reverse strand, counting down.
TCAGCTTTAAAATTATCACAAATATCTTGGAATGTTATGAGGTGTGTGTAAGGATCTTCTGCAGGGAGTCCATTGAAGACTCCCGCTTCCCTAATCATGTGGAACATGATAGGTTTCAGTTCAAAATTTGGTGCTTCAGGGGGTAAGATCACTCCCCTATCTGGTCTGTTCCTGAAAGGAGCAGCTAGAGATCTGAAGTTCTGTTCAGGAGGAATCTCTTCATTGTTATTATTGTGATCAGCCATATTTTCAAGACTTTCTTCCCTGCGGTTTCTCCTTCTCCTATGGAATGTTCGTTCTGGTTCGGGATCAAAGAGAAACTCAGGTACTTCAATGGAGTCGTCAGAGTCTGTTTCAAACTCCTCACTCAAAAACTATAAACACGAGTTATATATGCACAACAGTTCCAGTAAAAAAAATCAGTACAAGAGTAAAGTTACATATACACAGTATGTATAAAAAAACAGTAAATAAGAACAAAATTTAGTGTTTCTATCCCCGGTAACGGCGCCAAAAACTTGTTGGGTGGTTTGCTGATGGTGGAAAATATAAGTTTAGCTAGGGAACGTTCCTCTGTTCTTGCAGAACATAGATTCGTTCCTCAGTTCCAACCCAAGTGCGCAAGTGCACGCATCAAGTAATAAAGGGAGTATTAGTGCCCAAATTATCGTTCCCACGAGGATAGAACTCTAATGTTTGTCTTACACTGTTTTATAAATGAAAGGAAAAGTTAGTAAATGAACTGTCTGGTCAGACGTTCCCTACTGTCTTGACAACGTTCCTCAGGAACAGTAGGTTCGATCTGGTGGCAAACAATTGCTCGCTGCGTTATGTATATGAACCTTCCTGTTGAGAAGAAGGTGAGATAATAATCATGTGGATTTTGTTAACTATCATATTTAATAAAGTAAGCCTTCCAACTCTGATTCCTCAGCTCATGGACTAGATGGCTCACAAGTTTCCATATTCCTATGGCTCCCTTGACTCCAACAGGAACTTCGAATAAAACCTTAAAATGGAAGAGTTAGCCCCTTATTCCTAAGGTGACCAGTAGTTTTTGCCATGACATCTACCTTCCCCCAATGGCTAAGCTGTCTGAAATCCCTTCCTTATGGAAGTTCCTTTCTTAGTATGTACCCAATTTCCATTGGCGCACAATGAATATAGCTTACTTAGCCAAAGAAATACAAAAAGCTTCGGTCAAGAGTTTTGAAAATAATTCTTTAAGAGTTTCACAGTTTACCCGTTCCAAAGATAGTTCAGCTCATGGCTGATAGTTTAAACATAATTATTCTCAACTGTGATCATATAGACCCGAGATTCAGTCAAGAGATAACGAATGGAACGAAGAGAAAAAAACACTTATATTAATTTTAAAGACAGTTACAAAAGAAACAGAAAATGGAGAGGATGGTTTGTTGCTCGTGAGGAGTCTTAATGGTTGTTACAGAAAGAAAAAGGGTTGTCACTTAACTGCAATTACAACACTTAAAGAAACTACTACTAATTTACTAACTACTACTACTACTAGTTGATCTCTTCTTTTCGGACTTCAAACCCGCCAAGAGTTGATGATGTTGTTGTGTGAAGGTTGTCCTATTTATAGCTGGAAGAGGAGTGACAAAGGTGTAATTCCTTGGGAGCTGGTAGCTTGTATGAGGGGAGGGGATGATGGTAGCTGATCGTGAAGATTGTAGTAGTTTGCAGGGATGAGTGATGATTAGCCGTAGTTTGCAGAATGTCCCATGCATTGCTTCCTTTTTCAACCAATGAGAACTCTTGATTCTCTGCTCTTCACGTTTCCAACTGCTCAGTTGGTGCACTGCCTCTGCTTATTCTACGCTTCCTGCACAGTGGAAAAAGGCATTAAATGAATGGAGCAGGTGCATTAAATGCGTCTCAATTCGTTCCCCTTTTAATATATTTTAAAGGAATACGTTACCATCCGTTCTCTCACTGTGTTTTTGTCACAAATATGTTAAACAAGTGATTTTCATGCTGAAGTTGCTCGTCAGATGAGGGAACGTGTGGTATTTTGGAATCAAAATGGGCTTAGATGGGAACGAATTTACGTCCCATCAATCACCTAGCAGGAAAGGAATACTCCTGCTTCCTCAATGGGTATTCAGGGTACAATCAGATTGCTTTGGCACCAGAGGATCAACATAAAACCACCTTCACTTGCCCATATGGGACATTCTCCTTCAGGAGGATGCCCTTCGGGTTATGTAATGCACTTGCAACGTTCCAAAGGTGTATGTTCTCAATCTTTTCTGATCTCATAGGTGAAGGAGTAGAAGTCTTTATGGATGATTTTTCAGTGCTAGGAACGATATATGACCACTGCTTGGACAACTTAGAAGAATTTCTTCAAAGATGTCTGTCCTCTCATCTAATACTTAATTGGGAAAAATGCCACTTCATGGTGAAGGAAGGAATATTCCTGGGACATAAGGTTTCCAGCAAAGGACTAGAAGTGGATCAAGCCAAAGTAGAAGCTATAGTAAAGATGCCACCACCTGTGAATGTGAAACGCTGAGATCTTTTCTTGGGCATGCAAGCTTCTATAGAAGGTTTATTAAGGATTTTTCCAAAATAGCTAGACCTTTGTGCCATTTATTAGAAAAAGACATGAAATTTAAGTTTAATTCTGATTGCTTGAAAGCTTTTGAATCCTTGAAAACCAAGCTCATTACCACACCTGTCATCCAACCTCCAGACTAGAACTTACCCTTCGAACTAATGTGTGATGCAAGTGATCACGCTATTGTGGTGAAAGTAAACTGGCCTTTGAAGGCCGATGCATGTAAGGTGTAAAACAAAAATTTTACTGAAACACATACATGCACTCATAGATTCATGCTTTAAGACAGCATGATGTTACCTTGTTTTGGCCTGATCAGTCAGGGAGATGAGATGTCAGGCTTGAAGGGTTCAAACCCTCTAATGGTGATCCACACCACCGTTCGTCTATGATGCAAGAACTCTTTCTTGAAAGCCACCAGATGAACACCACAATGAGGCTTGCTATGCGCACAAGTGGTGAGGGTGGAGGCTAGGTATCCTGTTTGGAAAGGTGTACTGAGCTACCCTACAGAATGGTGCATAGAGGAGGAGAGTTGGCTTGGTTTTTCAATGAAACCTAAGGTGAGGAACATGTCTATTTATGCGCACCCTTTGGAGAGGAGGAGGGAATTCATTCATTCAAAATGAAAAACAAACTTTCAAATTTCTTTGAAAGTTATGCATGAAACAGTGTGATAAGGTGGAGCTGTTGCAAAACAAACTTTGCCAACAACCTCCAATCTTATCCACATGAATTTAAATTCAAATTAATTTAAACTTAAATTCATAAACTATCATATAGTATATAGTTTTCATGCGCATAATTCAGCCCTATAAAGGGTCCAAATACATTGAGCAGTTGCATTCAAAATTTGAATCAACTTACCCACTGATTCCCTCAACCACCAAATCTGAATGGAGGTTTGTTTTAAGTGATAAGATAACACTCTTATCACTTAAAAGTGATGCACCAAACAGCCTAGGGAGAGCCTCCAAAGATGCTTCTTCATCCAAGGAATATGCTCCAATAAGATCCTGTCTTATCCTTTTGTTATGAAACAACTTTTCAAAACCAATTCAAATTCGAATTCAAACACTTGAATTCAAACGTTCAAACATTCAAATTCAAAATTCAAAATTCAAAATTTCAAATTTCAAATTCAAAATTCGAATTTCAAAATTCAAATTCAAATTCAAATTTTAAAATTCAAATTTCAAATTTCAAATTTCAAATTCAAAATTCGAATTTCGAAATTCAAATTCTAAATTCAAATTTCAAAATTCAAAATTTTTCAAATTCAAAATTCGAAATTCAAATATTTGATTATTAATTTAACTAATTAAATTAATTAGTAATGGCTTGGACTATCCAAGCCCATTACTAAACTCCATGCACCACCCACCCATTTAGGTGGGCTTCCAAACAACTTCTTGGGCTAATAACATTATTAGGCCCAATACCTTTAAAGCTAGTCCATCATAACTACAAGGTGTTAGTGTGTGACCCATTAGGTCCAACTTAGCTACTGACATAACTGGGCTTGGGCCCAACAAGCCCACAACCCAATTAATGACAACACAGAGCACTAGCAATGCTTTGTTGCCCCAGAACTAGTCAGATTAATGACTTGATCATCCTATTGCACATATTTGGTTACCGTATGTATTTCCCTTCGTCTCGGTTATCTTCCCATTAACCTAGGGTAAGGAAATGTATCAACCCCTGCGGTTTTGGGTAAGCTTTATTCGAAATAGGGAATCTTCAATTTACTGACTCTAAAGGCAGATCATCTCATGATCTCTTTTACTATGCATAGATTCCCGAGTCCCTGTAAATGTCATCCCGATTTCTCCGGTTTACAGATAACCTAATCTCTCACAGAGATTTGACGAATTCCTTCAGCTTATTACCCTAGCCCTGTGCCCTTTAAGGACACGCCCAACAGTATACCTATGAGTCTCCATGTTTCAGGCAGACGAGGTATACAATCAAAACATGCCTTCAAGAACACAGTCTAGGTAATAACTTTTGGTCTAAGGAAAGACACACCCAAACATAAAGAGATTACTCTAATGACACTATCTGTGAGATTTCCTCATAGAGTCTCTTTTTGGGTCTGTTCAGTGCGAGCTATACTCTTATAGGTCCACCCACGACTTTAGCTAAGATATCTCCATATCTGCAGCTCATGAGGTCTTTACCTTGTATCCATATACAAGTAGATAAGTCGTACTAGTCTTTACTCGAGATCACTGATCCCCAAACTCAGTGTCTCTAGACTAGGAACATATAATTAGGAATAGACATGCAATATCCTTGAATCCTCATGATCGTGATCTCATCACAGATACTCAAGAGATACCTGTTCTATTCCAAGGGGTTTATCCAGTTCATTCATATAATATTAACAGTAATATCGAGACACAATATGAAACTGAATAAATAGTGCTTACATTTATTTGCGACAAATAAAGTTCTACATCTAGTGTCCTTTATTTAATCAAAAGATTGTCTCTAGGACACCCATATGCTAACAAGCTCCCACTTGGCCTAGAGCCAATCAGACCTAAGTCGTATGCCCAAAGCCTCATAATGACTATCATGTTTTCTCTGAGAAACAGCCTTTGTCAGAGAATCGGCCAGGTTATCGTCTGTGGGAACATAATCCATTTTTACATCATTCCTATCAATGATTTCTCTAATCAAATGATATCTGCGGAGCACGTGTTTAGATCTTTGATGAGACCTAGGTTCCTTTGACTGCGCGATGGCTCCAGTGTTGTCGCAAAGCAACTGTATGGGCTCATCCACGCTTGGAACCACCCTTAGTTCATTTATGAACTTCTTGATCCACACTGCCTCCTTAGCTGCTTCTGAAGCAGCTATGTATTCAGCCTCTGTCGTTGAGTCTGCTGTTGTCTCCTGCTTGGAACTTTTCCAAGACACTGCCCCACCATTTAAGGTGAATACGAATCCTGACTGTGACTTGCAGTCATCTTTGTCACTCTGAAAGCTGGCATCAGTGAATCCTTTCACTGTTAACTCATTAACCCCACCATAGACCAGAAACGCATCCTTAGTTCTTCTTAAGTATTTAAGGATGGTTTTGACTGCCGTCCAGTGACCCTCTCCAGGGTCTGACTGGTATCTGCTCGTAATGCTTAAAGCATATGAGACATCTGGTCTCGTACATATCATGGCATACATGATGGATCCAATAGCCGAAGCGTATGGAATTCCACTCATGCGATCCTTCTCAGGCTGTGACTTAGGACACATAGCCCTTGATAGGTGTACCCCATGACTGACAGGAAGAAAACCCCTTTTCGACCCTTCCATGCTAAACCTCTTTAGCATCTTGTCAACGTACGTGGATTGAGATAAACCCAGCAGCCTCTTGGATCTATCTCTATAGATCTTTATACCGAGTATAAAGGCTGCCTCTCCCAAATCCTTCATGGTAAAGTTTTCTGAAAGCCACTCTTTCGTTATTTTTAATGTGGGGATGTCATTTCCTATTAGCAATATGTCATCTACATAAAGCACTAGGAAGACGACATTACTCCCACTTACCTTTCTGTAAACACAAGGTTCATCCTCGTTCTTGATAAAACCGTTACTCTTAACGACTTCATCAAAACGTATATTCCAACTCCTTGATGCTTGCTTTAGCCCATATATTGACCTTTGTAGTTTGCATACCATATGCACCTGATCTTTGTTTTCAAAGCCTTCAGGTTGTGTCATGTACACTTCCTCCTTCAAGAACCCATTCAAGAAGGCGGTCTTGACATCCATTTGCCAAATTTCATAGTCGTGGTATGCTGCTATTGCAAGCATGATCCTAATAGATTTGATCATGGCAACTGGTGAAAAAGTTTCATCATAGTCAACTCCTTGTCTTTGACGATACCCTTTCGCCACCAACCTAGCTTTGTAGGTCTGAACGTTGCCATCTGCATCAGTCTTTCTTTTAAAGACCCATTTATTACCAATAGGAACTATTCCTTGTGGTTTAGGAACCAAGGTCCATACCTTGTTCTGATACATCGAATCCATTTCAGATTCCATGGCTTCAAGCCATTTTGAGGAGTCAACATCTTTGACCGCCTCCTCGTAGTTACTTGGTTCATCATCCTCAACAGTTTGCTGATTCTCAATCACAAACCCGTACCTTTCAGGTGGATGGATGACCCTCGTAGGTCTACGGAGTTGTGTGTTTACTTCTCCATTGGAGAACGTCGCCTGCGGAGCAGACTCGGGTTCCTCAATCTGTTCTTGTGGATCTTGCACTTCTTCAAGATCAATCTTACTCCCACTGCCTCCTTGAGAGATCAAATCCTTCTCAAGGAACTCAGCATTCTTTGAAACAAACACTTTGTGTTCTTCCATGGAGTAGAAGTAGTATCCCTTAGTACCTTTAGGATACCCCACAAATAGACATTTAGTACTCTTAGCACTAAGCTTGTCTGATGTCAACGCTTTGACATAAGCTGGCGATCCCCATACCCTGAGGTAACTCAGGTTGGGTCTCTTACCACTCCATATCTCATATGGTGTGGTCTGAACAGATTTAGACGGTACCCTATTTAGAAGGTATGCCGCTGTGTCTAAGGCATATCCCCAAAACGATTTTGGAAGTTGAGTCTCACTCATCATAGACCTAACCATGTCTAACAAGGTCCTGTTTCTCCTTTCGGAGACACCGTTTTGGTGTGGTGTGTAAGGAGCGGTAAATTGTGAGAGAATTCCATTTTCTCTCAGATAACCCTGAAACTCGTGGCTCAAATATTCACCACCACGATCTGATCGTAATGTCTTAATCATCTTGCCACGCTGTTTCTCCACCTCATTCCTAAACTCTTTGAACTTTTCAAAAGCTTCAGATTTATATCTCATTAGGTATATATACCCAAATCTTGATTTGTCATCTGTAAAGGTAATGAAATAAGAATATCCACCTCTAGCCTCAATAGACATTGGGCCACATACATCAGTATGAATGAGTTCTAATAACTCACTAGCCCTATGACTCTCAAGCCCTTTGGGCTTTTGTTGAATCATTTTCCCAGCTAGACAAGATTCACACTGTCCATAGGATTCCAAATCCATGGAGTCCAGGTATCCATCTCTATGCATCCTAGACAATCTTGTTTCATTTATGTGCCCTAGTCTACAGTGCCAAAGATAAGATTGATTATCCGTCCTAGGTCGTTTCACATCTATATTGAGCACTTCATTTCCCATTTCCAACACATACAATCCATTTATTAAAGAAGCAGTACCGTAAACCATATCATTCAAAATGATAGAAAAAGTACCATTCCTAATACTGAAAGTATATCCATCTTGTTCTAAACAAGAAATTGAAATAATGTTTCTAGAAATTTGCGGAACATAAAGACAATTATTCAAATGCAGTAAAAGGCCCGTAGGCAAAATAAGGTCAGCATCTCCAACTGAATGAGCAGCAACTCTTGCTCCATTACCAACGCGGAGATCCACCTCGTTTCTATCCAATCTCCTTGGGCTCCTAAGTACCTGCAACATATTGCAGATATGAGAACCACATCCGGTATCTAATACCCATGAGGATGGATTAGCATAAGAATAATTTATCTCAATCATGAAAATACCTGAGGCAGAAGCATCACCATGCTTCTTGTCCTTCACATTGTTCAGGTAGTCTGGACAATTCCTCTTCCAGTGGCCTTTCTTGCCACAATGGAAGCACTCAGCATCACCCTTGTCCTTAGGTGCCTTCTTACCCTTCTTCTTGCCCTTCTTCTTCTTGGATTTTCCTTTGGGCTTAAGGGGGTCACCTTTTGCAGGCTCCTTACCCTTTCCCTTGGCCTTGCTAGGCCCACCAATCAAAAGAGCCTGTGTCCTATCCTTCTTGATAGACACTTCAGCTGTTGTTAACATGCTTAACAACTCAGGCAAGCTCACTTGCATCCCATGCATATTGTAATTCATGATGAATTGACTGAAGGAAGGTGGAAGTGAGGTGAGGACTAAGTCATTACTTAGCTCGGCATCCATGATGAAGCCTAGGTTTCCTAGCTTCTCAATCAGCCCGATCATCTTGAGAACATGGCTGGCAACAGACATGCTCTCAGTCATCCTACAAGAGAACAGTTCTCTTGAGGCCTCATACCTCTCATGCCTGCCTTTAATATCATACAACTCCTTGAGATGTACGATAATAGAGGGAGCATCCATATGCTCATGCTGCTTTTGCAGTTCAGGCGACATGGATGCCAACATGATGCATACTGCCATCACATTGTCATCCAAGTGTTGTTGATGGGTTACGAAATCAAATTCCGCAAACCCTTCTTCCCCTTCCCGTGGAGCTACGGGTATTACAGCATCTAAAACGTAGGCAATCTTTTCGGCCCTTAGAACTATTCTTAGGTTCCGATACCAGTCCATAAAATTCGAACCGGTCAGTTTATTCGTATCGAGTATTGAACGCAGTGACAGTGGATTAGTCATACTATAAGCTGAAAAGGATGTAAAGATAGTTTTAGTTAATATACGGTTATGTAGTTAAAAGCAAATTATTAAAGACTTGAAATAATTTGCCCCTCCCACTATTTTATCTAAGTCAATGACCCTTCCTTTTGACTTAGGGTTAATCTACTTTAGATTTTACCTTAGTGGGTTTAAGAGTGCGATTATTTATTTTAACCTCCGTCTGAGACCGCAAGATTAATTTAAATAAAGGGTTGATCTTTATCAACAGTATCTCATACCCTCTCTTAACTTTAGGTTGACAACTCTTTGTCACTTAGTGGTGCATCTCATGCAACCAACCTAGCACCATTACCCTAAGCACATAAGTCCGGCTGTGCCTGCAACTTATGTCTTAGTTAAGCATTAAACCAGCACCCTAAGTGTCTTACACTTCAAACACTACTCTAGCCCAACGAAATAGTGGGTCCCAACTGAGTTGTGGAGCACCACTACGTAGAAGAGTTTTGAGTAGCATTGGTGGTGGGAGATAATCATATGCTTAATTATTTATTCCTTTTAAGGGTTCCTTTTATCTTGGGGTTAATTAGGTCCCATCAAACGCATATTGTAAGTTATCATGCTAGTCGTTACCTATGTCAAACATCTATCGGTATACACTAGTCGTTATTGGACAAACATAATAACCATACAAACGCGATTTGCCCAATTTATGCATACTAGACGTTCTAATCACACATACATATAAACAGTTTATATTGAGATAGCCATGGTGCTCGCGCTTTTGTCCTTTTTGCTTCTTTAAGCAACGGCCGCTTGTCGTCTATACGCCACTAGCCTATTTCTCTAATTACAAATAATTAAAGAAACTCCATAACACTTTGGAGGAACAAAATTACAAAATTTAAATTACAAATATACTTGTAAATTAAAATGCGCGATTACACATAAATTTAAAATTCAAAAAAATTCAAATTCATAATCTTAAATTTCTCATTAGCCGAATTTAAAAACAATTTCAATTCAAATTTTGTTAATTCTTTCTCAAAGAAAACAAAATTAAACCATGCATGTAGCCATATATCCCTACATGGCCGAATCATATAGGTAACTATATGATAAATTTGTCACAAAATTTCATGCATATAAACATGACACAATTCATGGAGTAAAATAAGAAATCATTCAAGGTATGAACTCAAATTTTATGTACCC